>SJYW01048856.1:211453-252070 GCA_006410735.1 Raphicerus campestris
TAAGAGACAGGTCCCTGGCTCTGTTGGGGGTAGAACCGAATTTCCTGTGCCCTGGAAAAGCGGGGGAAATGGGTCAACCTCAGCTCCTGGGACCCGGCCAGGAGTTAAATGCCACCTCAGCAGAAGCTGCTGGTCAGATAGCACCAGCTTTACTGGGGGGACCCTGGGGGACTGGGACTGAAGAGGACTGCAGTAATGTTGTTGGGATTAAAAGACCCCTCTGGCAGGGCTGCTCCCATTCTCTGGGTACTAAATAAACAAATGTGTCTCTCGGTGGTGGTGGTGGGTGTTGGTCTCCTGACGCTTAGCTGAGGAGTGTCATTCAGGCAGGCTGCCTGAACTGGGACCCTGCGTCTCTTCAAGCGCCAGTATTTATACTAATGCAGGGAATCGGGACTGAGTGGGTGTGATCTCCCTGGCGCTGAACAGGGAGAGAGGCGGCAGCACTTTGCAGCAGTTGGCTAAGAAAGGGCCAATTCTTAATCCTCCTCTCTTTCTCTGTGTATTTTGCTTATACAAAATTTCTGGGTATCTGTGTTTGTGGCAGGATGTATGCATGGGCTCACACTTTAAGAAACTGCTATTCATGTTTCTAGGCTACAAAGATGCGTTCCCTCCGCCTGTCCTCTGCTACCCTACCCCCAGTAAAAAAAGAGAGAAAACTGCAGCAGAAAAAAGGGTGGGACTTGGCGAGGACCAGTTGAAAAATGCAAGAAATCACCCCCTCTCCTAGTGCCATAGACACAACTCAGGCTGTTTATTAGAACAGCCTCCCGGGTACACATTCAGAGGTGATTGTGAAGGAAGGAGCGGCCTCAGAAGCAGAGGGTGTGGAGCCCATTTCCTCCCACCCCTGCTCTTCCGACAGCTCTCTGGGCAGTCAGGGAACTATGCAGTTGCTGTGAAATGACAAAGGCATGGGGGCTGAATAGACATCTGAGGAGAGAGGTGAAGAAACAGGGCTGAGACATTCCTGGGGAAGAGTCCTAAGAACAAATCCACCTGTCCTGGGGGTGGGGCATATTCAGGCTCTAGAATCTAAGGGAGAGGTGTTTTCCTGGAGGAACGTCAGAGGACGTTGTGGAGACAGGATGTGGTTCACGGGCTTGAGTGTCCTTAGAGCTGTTGGGGGTTCCTTTGCTCACTGGGCCTGCTCCCTGACCTGGGCACTGGTCAGCCTCTAGAGCGGCAATGCTCCTTCGCCATGGTGTTGAGTATGCCCTCCTCTGTAACAGGCACTTGGGTCAACTTTTCAGAGAGGGGTCCTCTGAGCACCAAAAGTGCTGCCTTTAATGCTGGGCAGGAGACTCATCCTTGGCCTGGCCAAACTGTAAGGTTTGTTATCTGAGAATGGAATATGGGTTGGCAGTTCTCTGGATTGGGGCAGGGGGCTGGGGGTGGGAAGAGTCATACCAACATGTTAGAGGGAAAAGAGTGCTGCTGATTATATGGAGTTAGGGAGTTTTTGTGACAGAATTTTTTAAAGGCTGTGAAAAATCATGTAGTCTAATCCCTTCACATTTTATAATCAAGGAAACGGAGCCCCAGAGCAACTGAATGATATAGTCCAAGGTCACACTGCTAATTAGGGGAAGAGGTGGGATTGAAAGCCAGGTCTCCTAACTCCCCAAACCAATGTGATTTCTCATTCAGGCTCCCAAGAACATATTTCCTTCCTGGCCAACATGAAAATGGGACCTTCCCATAGATACTGCTGTGCTCTTTTCTCCTCCCTCTTGGAGCTGTCCAATCTTTGAACCTGTTCTACTGAGCAGAATTCTGACCACAGGGGCCCCAGAGCTGGCCCAAAGGCCACGTATGCTCACTAAGGAGTTGGATTCTCAGGACTATACAAAATAGCTGCCTGATTCTTAGGTTCAACGGCAGACAGAAACCACAGGAATCCCACAGAGGGCAATGACTGCTACGTGAAAGGTGATGTAGACAAGGCTGGGTGCTCTCCCAACCTTGGCCTGGGAAGCTCTGCAGAGTAAAGGATTGACAGAGGTCTTAAAGCACCTCTCAGAGCAACTTGTGTACAGAGGAGTGCTTTCTGCTTGTTTGGCTGAACAGTGAGACTGTTTGGGGGAGGCGGGGGGCTCCTTAAAACTCTTCTCCATTGCATCTGCCCTAGCCGCCCCCCCCCAGCTCTAAAATCATGATCTGATTGCTACTCCCATAATCTTCTCTAGGGCATTTTCTGACTCTTTGGTCATAAAGCTGCATCCTATTGGCAGTGAGGGTAGAGGAGACAAACTAGTTTCTAAGGCCTAGGGACATCTGCTTTATCATGGCTGTTAATATGTACCAAAGCTGGTGGGGCATGGGGGTGGTGGTCGGAGGGAGGCCGGGCAGCATATTAATAGCAGGGTCCCTTCAAGACAATTCCCATTTATGGGGAAGAGGTTCAGAGTCCATGTGATTCACAGTGAAGAGCTCTGGCTCACCTCAGTAGAGCTGAGTAGAGATTAACAGAAGGCTAAGTGGGCTTCATTCAGCCCAGGCTACTACCTCAGGGGCCAGGGCCCACAATTACGGCTCCAACGTTTTACTGCAACAAAGCAGTAGGGGCTTAAAATTAGAGAAGAAAAAGAAGAGAAAAAGAGAACATTTATATCCAAACATATGTCTGATTTTATCTTCTCTGCTGGCACTCAGTGCTCCATGCCATCGGCTAATGCAGGCACTGTTCACGCCATTTCGAAATCCTGCCTCAGCTAAACTGCAAGGCACTCTTGGCTCAAAGCACCTTCTCTTGGTTTTTATCCATTCAGAAAGCACCCTTTCCCCTGGAGGGGGGAAGAATGGTTTGGGCAGTGGATTAAGGTTGTTTTCATCTTTGCTTTATATTGAGATGAAGTGAATTGCTTCTTGGAGCAGGGATAAAGGCTTCAGGAAGCAGATCAGTGAAATATACATATCTGCAAAGCAATATAGCATAGTGTTTGCAAGTACAGACTCTGGAGCCAGTCTCCCCAGGCTGAATTCCAGCTCTATCACTTACTAGCTGTGTGACTTCAGACAAATACTCATTTTCCTCATCTCTAAAATGGACATAATATTGGTGTCTACTTCAATACTTCATAGGTTGTTGTACGAATTAAAATTGATGATATTACATAAAGGGAAGACCAACTGACCAGCCTCCATCACCACCTCTATTATTGAACCTCATCCACGTCCAAAGAGAGAACACGCATACTGAACTAGTCTAGTGAGGGGGGATGGTCACCCAGAAGTCCTGGGAAGCACGACAGCACTGTCTACAAGCCCAAGCACTGTGGGAAAGATGGGTTTCCTTCTTTGTGCTCTCTTCTTTAATTGAGCCCTTTAGATGACCCAAGGCGCTGTCTTAGCCCAGGAACAGATCACCTTTTCTTTTGGCAAGTAAGGAGAGAGGAAAGGTGCCACAGCTTGGTGGTGATGGTGCACAGGCTGAGAGCTGGGGTAGGAAATACTACNAATATTGGTGTCTACTTCAATACTTCATAGGTTGTTGTACGAATTAAAATTGATGATATTACATAAAGGGAAGACCAACTGACCAGCCTCCATCACCACCTCTATTATTGAACCTCATCCACGTCCAAAGAGAGAACACGCATACTGAACTAGTCTAGTGAGGGGGGATGGTCACCCAGAAGTCCTGGGAAGCACGACAGCACTGTCTACAAGCCCAAGCACTGTGGGAAAGATGGGTTTCCTTCTTTGTGCTCTCTTCTTTAATTGAGCCCTTTAGATGACCCAAGGCGCTGTCTTAGCCCAGGAACAGATCACCTTTTCTTTTGGCAAGTCAGGAGAGAGGAAAGGTGCCACAGCTTGGTGGTGATGGTGCACAGGCTGAGAGCTGGGGTAGGAAATACTACAGAAACCCTGGGCCTTTGCCAAGAGGGTACTAAGCTGCCTAGTGTCTTCTCAGATCATCTTGTTTATCGGGGTGCTTTACCAAGGGAGGTGGGCCCACGGAGGCACCAGGAAGGAGAAAGGAGCACAGAGAGTGCTGTTGGGGCTTCAGAGCAGTTTTGGAGGGGCTTGGAGGAAAGAAAAACAAGGCAGGAGAAAAAGCACCATAACCTGAGCAAGTGAGAGTGGAATCAGCTATGTGGCTGATACAGAGGCTAAGGGGCTGCAATGCAGTTTGGGAGGAAAGCCAGGGAGATTCCTCTGCCCTCACAAACAGGAGGCTGGCTGGACCCTGGATGGGGAAGGACCGGCAGTGTGAGATTCATGGCACGGAGCAGAGGAGAAGAAAGGCAGGGAGATCAACTTTCCAAGAGAAGCCTAAGAAAGCAAGCATTTGATTTCCTAATGAGAGGCTAGAATTAGATTTTAGCATGATCACAGGTTTCATCCTCTGGAACATGCCAGCTTTGCTGTCAGTACTTGGGCCAAACCACCTACCCACGACAGTCCTGTTCCCGATGCTGGAGGCTGTCCACTGCTGGGCGGGGGGGCGGCGGGAGATGCTGGAGGCTGTCCACTGCTGGGAGCAACCCCTCCCTCAGGGCTGTAATCAAATTCTGATCCTGACAGGCTCCCTCCTTTCTAAGAAGGGACAGTCATGGAGAGGAGAAGAGGGGATATAGCAGCTCACTGTTTATCCACAAGAGTACTGTTTCGGCGGCAGGCATGGGGAGGGGGTTATATAAATCATGTTTCCCCATAAAAATCATGACAATTGCGAGTTCAGTGCTGCACATGGACCCTGGCAGTGAGTCAGAGAGACGAGGCCAGGGCCTGTGGGGATAGCCCTGAGAGAGGAGATTCTTTTGCCCAAGGAAGGTAGCATTTGAAAGCATGGTGCTGCCATCTCTACCTTAGCCTGGTAAAGACTTTTGGACCTGTAGTGGGGAAGCAGTAAGACTGAAAGGCCACGCTAACGCCAGGTGTGGGGATTGGATGGACCTAAGTGGTACTTAGCTTTTCGGGTTCATCCTTTCTGTGCGCCGAGAAATAATACCAGAGCCATTACTAAAGTTGAGATTAATTACTAAATACCAAAGGAACAGCCCTTGATCTAGTTTTTTAAATATCCATTCACCTGCTTCTATCTCCCATTAATAAAAAGCACACCCTCCATTCCTTCTCCTGTCACACTCCCTCACCCCCACCCCCGGTGTATGTACAACTGTCTGTCATGACAGGACCAAGGATGCCCCGTAAGATCCTTCCATTCTAGAAGCCCAATGGCTCTNCTCCCCCCCCCACCCCCGGTGTATGTACAACTGTCTGTCATGACAGGACCAAGGATGCCCCGTAAGATCCTTCCATTCTAGAAGCCCAATGGCTCTTTCTTCCTTTTCACAGTCCTGTTTCCTCTTCCAAAGCAAGTCCTTAATCTGTAGTTTCTTACATTTCACAACCCTGGTTTCCCTGTCTGTGCAGGTCGGGATGTAGTCACAGATAAGCTACTCTGCCCGTTCCATGAGTCAGCAAGTATGACGGAGAAGAGCTTCCGCACACGAACTGTTCCCTGTGCAAAGTTTGGTTTCCTGGCCTCAGGCTACTGTTCCCCAGGCTTCAAGGCCCAACCCACTCATCCAGGTTCATTAAGGACACTCAGACAGGTCCTCCTACTCAGGTTCTACCCTGGAGGTGAACTGAATGAGCTGGAGGCAGTTCCCTGGATAGTGCCATGGTGTCTGCAGGAATGCACAGCACATCCCTTGCGGCAGGCCCATCACAGTGCCAGACATGAAGCCCAGGCCTCAGATATGGACAGCCTGTTCCCACAGCCCCCTAGCTGCAGTGGCTACAGTGATAATCTATTACCACTGCAAGACGACTTAATTTCTGGACTTAAAGGAAGTCGGATAATACTTTATCCTATTAGCGTCTGCCTGTATGAATTGACAATGGCTTCCTTCTGACATGACAGTGTATTCTTCCCATTCATCTCTAAAGGGGATGAGTTGGGGAAGTCTGGGGTTAAGATTGGAGGGAGGGCTGAGGAAGATACTGCTAAAGGAACCAGAGGAAGGGAAGACAATTTTTCAATGGGGAACGGGGAGAGGGGACTTAGAAGGATATGGCAAGACTGAGACAGCTCAGAGAGCATGCCTGCATTTCATTCAGTTTCCCTTGTGAGAGAAGTAGTGGCAGTTGCTGGGTGTGTTGTATGCACGTTTACAAGGAAAAAAGGTTCTGATGTCACAGAGGAGAACAAGTCCAAGAGCGGACCGGACTTGGCCTATTCCGTGTGCCTCTGGTTTCAGCTTGTTGGGCTGCAGAGTAACCTTCCTGTCCTTTAATCCCTCTTCTGCATTCCTGTTATGAGTCCACACCTGCTCTGACCAGTGGGGTCAATGTCAGCCGAGGGCCCCTCTGCATCACCTGTGTGTTCTCACAGCTGGTTGACCTGGGATGGGCAGCTGAGGACAGATTGACAGTTTCCAGCTTCTGACTTCAGGAAGGTGGAGATAGTGAAGGGAGTTTCCAAGTTAATTCAGAAAATCTAGGTGAACGCTCTTATTTGTGAGGAAAAGGAAACGCAGGGAGATGTGACTGCCAGTGCCCGCAAGCTGGTGGTACTGGGACTAGGTCTCTGGGTTCTCAGCCCAGCACCGGCAGAGCTACTGAGACTTATAATGGCAGGGGGAGCCACGGACAGAGGCTACAAGGTGACCAGTGCCCCCTGGAGTCTGCAAACTGGTGCCACCCCTTACTTTTTGCTTCCAGGGAGGCAGGGAGAGGAGGGGAAGGCCTTTCACGCCAGTACTTTATCTGGGCTTCATACTCTACACCAGATGGTGCCCACACCTGACTTCACTCAAACAACCAGAACTGAGAAATCCAGCAACTTTTCTTTTCTCNGCCCAACCCACTCATCCAGGTTCATTAAGGACACTCAGACAGGTCCTCCTACTCAGGTTCTACCCTGGAGGTGAACTGAATGAGCTGGAGGCAGTTCCCTGGATAGTGCCATGGTGTCTGCAGGAATGCACAGCACATCCCTTGTGGCAGGCCCATCACAGTGCCAGACATGAAGCCCAGGCCTCAGATATGGACAGCCTGTTCCCACAGCCCCCTAGCTGCAGTGGCTACAGTGATAATCTATTACCACTGCAAGACGACTTAATTTCTGGACTTAAAGGAAGTCGGATAATACTTTATCCTATTAGCGTCTGCCTGTATGAATTGACAATGGCTTCCTTCTGACATGACAGTGTATTCTTCCCATTCATCTCTAAAGGGGATGAGTTGGGGAAGTCTGGGGTTAAGATTGGAGGGAGGGCTGAGGAAGATACTGCTAAAGGAACCAGAGGAAGGGAAGACAATTTTTCAATGGGGAACGGGGAGAGGGGACTTAGAAGGATATGGCAAGACTGAGACAGCTCAGAGAGCATGCCTGCATTTCATTCAGTTTCCCTTGTGAGAGAAGTAGTGGCAGTTGCTGGGTGTGTTGTATGCACGTTTACAAGGAAAAAAGGTTCTGATGTCACAGAGGAGAACAAGTCCAAGAGCGGACCGGACTTGGCCTATTCCGTGTGCCTCTGGTTTCAGCTTGTTGGGCTGCAGAGTAACCTTCCTGTCCTTTAATCCCTCTTCTGCATTCCTGTTATGAGTCCACACCTGCTCTGACCAGTGGGGTCAATGTCAGCCGAGGGCCCCTCTGCATCACCTGTGTGTTCTCACAGCTGGTTGACCTGGGATGGGCAGCTGAGGACAGATTGACAGTTTCCAGCTTCTGACTTCAGGAAGGTGGAGATAGTGAAGGGAGTTTCCAAGTTAATTCAGAAAATCTAGGTGAACGCTCTTATTTGTGAGGAAAAGGAAACGCAGGGAGATGTGACTGCCAGTGCCCGCAAGCTGGTGGTACTGGGACTAGGTCTCTGGGTTCTCAGCCCAGCACCGGCAGAGCTACTGAGACTTATAATGGCAGGGGGAGCCACGGACAGAGGCTACAAGGTGACCAGTGCCCCCTGGAGTCTGCAAACTGGTGCCACCCCTTACTTTTTGCTTCCAGGGAGGCAGGGAGAGGAGGGGAAGGCCTTTCACGCCAGTACTTTATCTGGGCTTCATACTCTACACCAGATGGTGCCCACACCTGACTTCACTCAAACAACCAGAACTGAGAAATCCAGCAACTTTTCTTTTCTCTTCAACTACGAGTGTTCCAGGGCAGGAGAGTTCTGACGGCTGCCCAGCCAGTAAGCAAATTAAAGAAGCATTTGTGGCTGAGGCTACCCTACCCATCTCCATAAACATGAAGAGCTGTAAAGAACAGGTAGAAGGAAGTTCTGTAGAAGCTCAATCATGTCAGAGGTCCGTTCAAGGTCAAGTTGACTACTGGAGAAGCAGGGATGTCTTCCCTGGTACTGTAAGCAAGGAGAGACCCTCACAGGAAAACCTCAGACAGCCTGGGCTGACTCGGGGGCCTGCAGCCAGTGAACGCCTCTTCCCCCATCTCAACAAATCCTCTCTAGGGAAACGACAGAGTGGCCCTGGCTAGAATTCTATCACATACATTTAATTAGAATTTGTCTCCTTCATGATGGTTTCAAGTGAAGTCCCAACAGAAACATTCTAAAAAACAGCCGCTTGCAGCCAAGGATCTCTTTTAACCAAGTTAATTTAGCAGAAATTTGCCATCTTGGATTGGGTGGAGTTAACTCTCTTCTCAACTTCAAAGCTGGGAAGAGAAGAGAGGTGAGGAAGGCAGAGAAATAAAGAGGAGGGCGGGGGCTTTGAGCAAATGAGTTTCCGTCTATTAAGGAAGGTAATTTCTGCTAGCTCCCCTAGAGACCGGTCCCCTCCAATAATGGCCTGACTCTAATGATTCCCACTCCTAAGCAACAGCCTGTGTTCTGCTGGTGTTGAGCTGAACCGTGCCAGAGAAATTCCCTTTCTCTCAGAGGTATTGCTATTCTCATTACGCAGTAGAGATTACCAGCGAGGAGGATGTACTCTTGGGAGGGGGGACAGAAAGATCACCAGAAAATGTACCTCTCTGAGGCTTGGTGCTGCTGACCTAGGACAAGAAAGGCTGAGAGACAGGCTAGAGGTTAGTGCTAAGAGGAAAGGGCAGACACTGTGAATAGGAGGGAGAAGCAAAAGCTTAGGCAACTCCTGGCTGACTCTTTGTGACCCCGTGGACTGCAGCCCACCAGGCTCCCCTATCCATGGAATTCTCCCGGCAAGAATACTGGAGTGGGTAGTCATTCCCTTCACCCAGGGGATTTTTCCAACCCAGGGGAAGATCTCCTGCATTGCAGGCAGATTCTTTACTGAGCCACCAGGGAAGCCCCGAGGAGTTGATAAACTTAATGCAAGACTGACTGGGAGGCAGTGGGAGGTCATGGGGCTCTGGGTGTGAGTTAAGCTCAGGCATAATGAACAAAAACTGATGGCACCTGAGGAAGGCCACAGGGTAATATGCAAAAGCTGAGTCCATTTCAGGTCCTTAAAAACCGATCACGTTCAGGGCAGAAGCCCAGGCACGTGGGCTAACACCGAAACTGGGGTGATGACTGAGGCCGCAGTGTCAGTGGGGGTGGGGTTGGGGGGGTCCTCTTGTCTGGCCCTCTCCCTTCTTGTGCTCTGAGGCCAGTGGGGAAAGCTAATGCCACCATGGCTCTAGGTACTGCTGAGGCTGCTGCCAGGAGGGCTCGAGTCGGGGGTGGGGAGTCCCCTTATTTTGCCCCCGGTGGCTTCCCTGTGATGGAGACGGACTGCTTCCAGCAGGCAGCCTGGCCAGAGAGCCTGCAGTGCAGACAGATGCCCTGGGCCGTAATCAGGATGGCGAGACCCTTTATGGTGCTGCGGCTCGGCTCTGGGGCGGTGCCAGAGTGGCAGGGTGATGTTCCTCAGCCAGATTCACTTCTCCCCAAACCTCTTCAAATATGTGGGCCATGGAGAGAAGCAAATTTAATTAAATTACTGTGTTGTGGGCTGCCCTTCCTGGGCAAGGGCTAAAAACGGGCTCCTGCTGACACTCCGACCCATCTGTGTGTACAGAGCACGCGTTTCTTTGTGCTTGGCTGTCAGCAGCTGGGTGGGGTTGGCAGTGCCCACCGCTCGCCCCGGTGAGCCGGCCCCTTTGCCGCAGCGAGGCAGAGTCAACGCTGATGCGGCCGCGGCCCCGTGCGGCTCCGCTGACCTTTTCCTCTCTACTGAAAAGATGACTGAGCGGCACTCCCCCTTCCTCCATCAGCTCCTTTCTCCTCCAGCGCCTCTCTTGCGGACACCCAGGACTTTCCCAGAAGGCGGTACCCGAGCTACGCCAGGGAAGGGGGAATGAATCTACAGGGAGGTGTGATTCAGAACAGGGCAAGGCAGGGTTTGTTTAGCTTGGCAAGAGATGGAGGGGTCTCCCTGGTGGATCCTTCGGAGTGCCACTTCAGCACTTCCCCACTGGCAGCTCCGTGCTGGAGATGGAAATGTGCTCAGGTGCCAGAGCACAGCAGCATAGCTCTCGCCCCACACCGCGTCCCTGCTTGGGCAACACGGTGGATACAGAGCCTGACTGTCACACACATGGGCGAGGGAGCTCAGTAGCAACTCAAACTTTAATATGTGGAAATCAACACCCCGAAACAAATGCTGGCCGTGCTGTTACCCGTTAACCCCACAAGGTCATTTCATCTCCCTTCTGGAAGTTCGGGACTTACCACTCCAGCTTACAGAATACCACGAGGGTAAAGAGTTTGTCCCCAGTAGAGCTGAGGCTGGGAAATGGACTGAGGCAGGATCAGGTGTGCAGAGCTGGGGACACTGAGGGGTGGTAGGGGGGTGGGGGGGATGGCACCCGCTCTTTTTCATTTGGAACAGAGACCCAGGAAGACTCAGCTGGGAAATCTCTTCCTTACCTATCCCCAGAGAGAAGGGCGCCATCTCTCATGCCTACACCTATACTGAATGCCACACAGAGCCTGCGAATGTCACCTTGTGCTGGAGCATTAGGAACCATCTAGTGGGCAGCTCACAGCTGTATTTATGCAGCCCCTGTAGGCCCAGAACATCATGGCATCAAGCAGACACCTGGATGATGTGGGCTGTGCAGGCAGCCCTCTTGGGCCTGGCTCGGCAGATGCCATGGTGAGTTTGGAAGACAGAACCTCCCCAACTCCAATCTCCAAGCCTCTGAACCTGTTACGTGACAAGGAGGATGGCAGCACCCACTGGAGCTCTTTTGCCCTCTAGACACTGCACCCCGCAGCTCCAGGGCTGTTCTCCTGCGTCACCAGGAGGGTTGGGTGGAGGGCAGTGCATCTGTTGAGGTGTTTGCTGGCTAAGGTTTTTGGCTACAACAAGGTTACTTTAAGGGTTAAGACAAGTACTGTCAATTTCAGACCATGGAGACACCCATCTCAAGAGCCTGGATTGTGCCTGTGGGTCACTTAGACCAGCGGATCTAAATGATGACAATGTGTGGATCAAAAACGAAAGTAGGTAGGTGGATAAAATGTGGCGATACTTGAAGAGAACGGATCCAAGAGAATGAGTTTCCTGAGCCTAATAGGCCAAGCAGCAATTGTAGCAGGAAGAGAAGGCAACACCCAATGCTAAGACAGAAGCCCTGGAGGACAGGACCAGTCCTGAAGAATAGGAAATCCAGCAGTTTGGTGATACTTACCCTGTGGCTTTAGAGAAATAAAAAGGTTCCCAGGTATTGGTAAAAGATCTTCCTTCCTTCCTTATCAAACTGGATAGAAGAGAATAGACCCCCACTCTTAGGAGCGGAATTGTTATATAGTTGTCAAGTCGTGTCTGACTCTCTGCAGCTCCACGAACTGCAGCATGCCAGGCATCCCTGTCCTTCACTATCGAAGGCCCCCTACTTCCATCCCATCCACTGTATCATGCTTACTAGGGCATGAGCATGCTTGCCAAATGACTGGCTCTGATGGCGGGGAGAGAAGCAGATACATCTTCAGGCAGCCTCTGCCTCAGCCTCTGTGTTACCTGGTCCTTCAGTTCAGTCGTTCAGTCGTGTCTGACTCTTTGCGACCCCAGGGACTGCAACACGCCAGGCTTCCCTGTCCATCACCAACTCCCAGAGCTTACTCAAACTCATGTCCATCGAGTCAGTGATGCCATCCAACCATCTCATCATCTGTTGACTCTTCTGCCTTCAATCTTTGCTAACACCAGGGTCTTTTGCAAAGAGTGAGTTCTTTGCATCAGTTGGCCAAAGTACTGGAGTTTCAGCTTCAGCCCTTCCAATGAATATTCAGGACTAATTTCCTTTACTGGTCCTTGGGTGTCAATAAAGATACTGTAGCATTATCAAATTTTAGAAATACCCAATCCTTAGGAAAGTACCCCAAGTTGTAGGAAGAGTGGATAATATATCTCAGTCTTGATATTCCCTCATGAAAGGGCTGGCTTTGGGGGCTGTGTTGAAGCCACTTTCACCTGGGACAGTTTCTCCAATGGAGGAGAATGCTTGGAAATAATGTGAGTGGCAGCTGAGCCTCAGGGTAAATCCTGTGAACACTGGTACTGCTGGAGCAATAGCATTCCAGTAGGTGCTAGTGTCCCTTAGGTTTACAGACGACCCGAATGAGCCAGTGTATTTGCACTTGGTCCCAAGCCACACGGGTGGGCGAGGAGCCTATGGCCCCAGCACCCCACCCTGCTGCAGGCTGCTGCCAGAAAGCATGGCTGTGGGTCTCACCCAGGCCCAGCCTGCTAGATGGGACCCCCATTCCTGCACCTCATCTGCAGCTCGGCAGGAGGGCAGAGGGCACACCCAAGCCCTGGTGTGCATGTCTTTCTTATGTCCAAGGTCACTCCCGACTCCGCTCGCATTTGTCATCTGCCACTTCATTTCTCTTGGAGAGGGACAAGGAAAAAGGAAATGAACTGATGACAGTGGTATGTTACAGGGCACCACCTTTTGGCACCTGGAGCCCGTCTGAGAAAGCAAGGCACAGTACAGAAGTTGCCCAGTCTGCCTAAAAGGGAGAGAAGGGGAGGGAAGGAGGGAACGCTGATGTCTGACACCTGCCCTTGTCTCTGATTTTCTCTCAGCTCAGTAATAGCAAGCAGAGTTAGGAAGCTAGAACCAGGGCTATTTCCAAAACCAGATTAGCTCTGCTGCAGGCTGGGAAGTGTTTCCTGCATAATCTGAACTTAGACCTTGATGTATCCTTATCTGATGTGATTCAGATTAAAAAAATTTTTTTTTTTTAGTGTGTTGTCTGGGTTAATAGGCCAGAGCATGAACTGAGTGGTCTCCCTGGGAGCCCTAGGTTGACCTGCAGGCCAGGCCTGGCCCAGCCCCTTCATCTCTGGGAAAGCAGGGCTCGAGAGGGCTGGGAGTGGCGGGCATTGCTGGAGAAGGCCGGGCCATCTGCACTACTGTGAATCAAGGTTGGCTCTGACAGAAGGCGCGAGGGAGGAGGTGCAGCTGCTGATGGCTCAGACAGCTTGGACCTGTCCAGGCAAACAAGCCGCTCAAGTGCAAGAACAGCCAGCCAAGTAGGCAGAGCACGAATAAGGACTCAAAGCTTGAAATATCTGACAAGATGTGGAGGGAGGGGAGGAAGCTGTCTGGGATTTTCAACTGGTATCTGGCCTTGGCTCTTGCGGCTGAGGCAGATTCTCCTGCTACAGTGGGGCGGGGAGGTGATGCCTGGGAGCTGGTGGGCGTGACCCAGGTGAGACTCCCTCAAGCTAGAGTTATTTAAAAAAAAAAAGTCTTCATTTGAACAAATTGCAGAGACTGCTCTGGATTGTCCTCTAAAACACAATCGACCTGCCTTCCACAGATACCTATCTGCCCTCCAAGGTTGAGCAAGCACCGGGCTCTGCGTGGGGTGGAGGATGGGGGTGGGGCTGCGGCTTTTCCTGGGACAAGAGCGGTATTAAGGAAGGCGACAGGGGTGCCCAGAAGCAGCATACGCCCCTTCTGATCTTCACCTTCCTGTGGCGGGGGGTGGAGGAGGGAGGCCAGCAGTGGATGTTCAAGGGCTGTTACTGCTCTTTCTGGCAAAGACCCTCCAACACAGCGGAGGGTCAGTCCCCAATACATGTAACCGCATGGAGAGAGCGGTTAGAAAACATCCAACGTTCTGCCTCTAAATCAGATATGGAGGAGACAGGACACTGATATTTTAAAGATACATCCCGGTGATTTGAGAGCACGCCCGGCTGACAGCCCACTATCTTGAGAGCGTGCTCGGACAGGTCAGTCGTGTCACTGGCTCCAGAGGGTTCCTCTTGTACGTGGTTTTGCTCAAGCGAAGCCAGCGGCCCGGAGGTTTCATTCAGGTTAGGAGAGTAACTTCCAAGAACACCGGGCCAGATATCACTCCACCGATGGCTCCCCAAAAAACACAGGGAAACCCTCCTACAAACATTTCGACATCCTCAGAGGTCCTGGCAAGGGGGGAGAGAGGACAGACTGCTCAGAGGCCCATGGGTATCAAGTGGGAGAAACCAAGGCACAGAGAGAATATCATTTATTCTGAAGGAAAATGGGAAGAGAACAGACACCTTCCCTGGACATAGGCTGCGCTACAAACAGTTTAGGTTCAGAAGCCTAAGTGAGGGAGAGAGTACTGTTTTGACCGCTAGGTTTCTGACCCTTGGCTGACGGGCGCTGGCTGCTGAAGCCCTTCTGTGGTTCACTTAGAGTCAGCCCAGCGGCTGGCAGTGTGCCAGGTGACAGGGAACGGTGGAGATGAAAGACTTGGGCCATGCCCTTGAGGAGCTCAGGACCACAGGGGAGACAGTTACAATGGATGGTCTGCAGGTGGAGACCGGGGACCTGTGTGCTAGGGAGCAGCACGGAGTCAGGGAGAGCAGCCACCTTCTCCCACCCAAACGGCGCCTCGGAGCCTGCTGGTCTGGTCTGGATGAGGGAGCTGCCCGCGCTGGAATTTGGGGTGGAGCACCGGCCACCGGCGGAACTAGCACTGACTCAGACCTCAGAGGGGAGACAGATGCTCCAGCGCCCCTAACAGAGACGAAGGAGGCGACTTCTGCACCTCTCTCAAGCTGGCATTTGCTGAAAGGACTATGCCAACACTTCCCCCGGGAGCACAAAGGAGGGTGCCCAGGCTCTCAGTAAATATGACTGGTAGCTCTGGGCTGTGTGACCTTGGCAGTCTGTAGCCTTCAACCGCTTCAGCTTCCCTTAGTGACACACAGACTCGCTGAGCATTTAGGTGTAAATTCCAAGGCCCCCCTCAAGTGAAGGAGGGCCGGCAGGTTGCCCCTGAATGAAGAGGTGCTAAGCCAGAATCCTAAGCAAGGCTGTGCTGTGTAAATGTCACATGGAAACTTCTAGTTCGAGCTCTGGAGCTCCATTTAGCTTGGTTGTAGCCAGCTGCTGTTCACCCCACCTGCTGAGCAGCCAGCGCGACATTCAGCTTTGGAGTCAGCATAGGCACCGAGGACACAAGAGAGTCATCACGGACGTGCGTGCAGAGCTGAGAACATGGGGACTCCTGGGAGCAGGGGGAGGGGCGCCCCCCCTACCCCGCCTCCTGCTTTAGCAAAATCCCACTAGGTTATCCCACTCAGTGCTGAACACCGTGGAGAGCCGGACCCTCCTGGGTGTGTGCCACCATGCAGCCGTCCTCTGTCTCCTGTGTGAGTGAGGGCCTCAGGGTAGAGTGTGGGAGCGCTGGCAGGCATGCTACGTGGCGCAGCACTGCTTGGGGCTGGGTGACACTGAGGTCCTTCGGTACAAGAGACACAGTGGACCAGCTGTCCCCGTGAACTCTGACTGCAGACCCAGGTCTGGCTTGTCCTTTGTGCCCACCCTGCACCTCACCCAGTTGTAAGTCCGGGGTGCAGACTACTCATGGGAACTCATCCTGGAAGGTCAGTCTTAGGTTATCCAAAGTCAGAGCTGATCTAGGGTGCAGTGATCCAAATTTAATCGCTTAAACCACTGGTTCTCAACCTGAAATGAACATCAGAATCACCTGGAGAGCTTTTTAATTAAACATTTTTTCATTATTTAAAAAAACCTTCTGATTTGAAGAATCTGAAACACTGAAAATAGAGAGTTGTCATGAACTCCCATATACCAGCCATCCAGGTTCAACAGTTATTGAACTTGTCATATTCGGTTCAGCTATCCCCTCCTCTTCTCTGCTGAAATATTTTAAAGCATCTTTGAGACATGATGTCATTTCACCCTTCCATACTTCAGCAGTGCATCTCCCCAAAAAACCACGGCCGTTTCTTATATAACCACACTGCCACCATCACACCTAATACAATTAACAAAACGATTCCATGGTATCACCTAATATACCTGGGAAACTTCCCCTTGCCCACCTCCACAGGACCCACCCATGGGGTCTGCTGCAAGCTCCATCAAAGTCCTATAACCCCCATCACATGGTACACACAAAAAATAAAGTCAAGGAAAAGGTGACAAGTCACAGACCAGGATGAAGAAGGGAAGGAAAACAAAAGCATTTGGAAGTCAGTCAGCCACAGAGCGAACTGCTTGTTCAGGGCAAGGCTGCCGTTAACTGTGAGGCCCACTCACTCGGTCCCCCAGACCCAGCAAAGTTCTGAGAGGTTTGGAAGGAGCTGTTCCAGCTACCCTGGGGCCCTCAGCACCTCACACCAGGCCAGCCTGCTTTACCTCCTCTATTCTAGCTCTTCTCTCCCTGTGCACTCTGGCTCACTGGCCTGGTATTCGGGGCAAACTCTGAGCCTTAGCACCTGACCGTAGACAGGATTCATGAGGTCTGTGGTGAGGGGTGTGTGCCAAAACTTCTTGGGTGTTGGGACTGGGGATTGGGACCACGTCTTCAAATTTACTTATTAAAAAAAGAAGAAGAAAACCTAAACAAAACATCCTGAAAAAAGATGAGGCTGTATCACTGTAGCTAAAAATACCTCTACTGAGGGCGTCTGCTCACCAGCTCCTCAATTAGAGATGCTACAGGCCCTTTGTGAGCTGCGCAGTGTTGGCGGCTCCACAGGGGCTCTGGGTGGCCAGGGACAATCCCGGGAGCAGCGACTAGTGGCTGCTGGGCGGAGGGGGCTGGTGAGCTAGCTGGCCAGGGTGGCCGGCACACATCAGGCAACTCCCATAATCCTCTTTTTTGGTGGACCTACTGCCTAAGCCAAGAAACTGCTGCCTTCTGCAGCAGGCTAAACACCATCTCTGAGGTGGGCCCATAGTCATGGGGACTGCCACTGACTTCCTAAGCTGCACAGGAGTACAATGACAACTGGGGTGGTGGGGTGGTGGGTGCGAATGCCACCCAGTCTGGCTCAGGGCGTGTCTGCCCTGCTGGACAACCTCTCAGTGTGAGTCAGTGGTAATCAGACGCAGTAAGGCCTCTCTCGGTGGCCTCAGGAAAAGGGTGTTTTAAATGTAGGCTCGACACCCAAAGAGGTAACGGAGTGGAGGTGGAGGGTCTCATGGCAACGAGGCCTGCTTCTTCTGGGTCCTCACAGCACCTACAGGTCACTCAGTCCAGCAGTGTCTTTTTTATTGGGGAAGATAAAGTCCCAGGGAGGTATAGTGGCTCTTGTCAAGGTCATAGATTTAGTAAATGGAGGAGCCGGGACTTAAACCCGGGATTTTTTATTACAAGTCTAGCACTCTTTCCACTATACTATCGCAATGAGTGGGCCCGTTCTAAGCATTCAACAAGTGTTGAAAGAACTATGGGGAATGGTATTTTCATAGTTCAGGTGCCACAGGGACCTCAGGTGAGTGTTCCCTCGATGATCTGGGGATTCCACAATCCCTGCAGGTTCCGGAAAACTCAAGGGTCAGATTCAGCAACTGCATCAGATGGTCAGTGGGGGATGGAGACAGTGCCATAGATCTGATCTCCAGCCAGAGATCCAAAGCCACTCCCCTCTTTTCTGCCTCTGACAGTGGGAAACGTGGTATTAGCTTGACTTTGGGCTGTCAAGCAGAAAAGGGGGCAAGGCCAAGGCCACGGTGTCTCGTTTGATGCAGGTGATGTTTTCCTGTCACGTTTCTTGGCACTGTCTGTGACCCTTAGGAAAGAATTTGGAAGCTGAAGTCAAAAGCATGAGAGGACTGGGTCAAAAAAAAGAAAGAAAAATGGAAACAAACAGTGTGAGGTGTAGGAGAAGGTACAAATTGGTCAGGAAGAAGAGTGCAAATCGAACATTTCCTGAGTGTATGAGAGTATCGGCAAAAATGGCCTAAAGTCTTGCATTGTCCAATGTGGGCAGCCTCTAACCACATGTGGCTATTTAAATTTCATTAAAGATCCTGTGCCTCAGTTGCAATAACTACAAGTGCACAATACCCAGAAATGGCTGGTGGCTATCACACTGGACAGAAAGCACCTGTTGTTCTATACTNTCTTATATAACCACACTGCCACCATCACACCTAATACAATTAACAAAACGATTCCATGGTATCACCTAATATACCTGGGAAACTTCCCCTTGCCCACCTCCACAGGACCCACCCATGGGGTCTGCTGCAAGCTCCATCAAAGTCCTATAACCCCCATCACATGGTACACAAAAAAAATAAAGTCAAGGAAAAGGTGACAAGTCACAGACCAGGATGAAGAAGGGAAGGAAAACAAAAGCATTTGGAAGTCAGTCAGCCACAGAGCGAACTGCTTGTTCAGGGCAAGGCTGCCGTTAACTGTGAGGCCCACTCACTCGGTCCCCCAGACCCAGCAAAGTTCTGAGAGGTTTGGAAGGAGCTGTTCCAGCTACCCTGGGGCCCTCAGCACCTCACACCAGGCCAGCCTGCTTTACCTCCTCTATTCTAGCTCTTCTCTCCCTGTGCACTCTGGCTCACTGGCCTGGTATTCGGGGCAAACTCTGAGCCTTAGCACCTGACCGTAGACAGGATTCATGAGGTCTGTGGTGAGGGGTGTGTGCCAAAACTTCTTGGGTGTTGGGACTGGGGATTGGGACCACGTCTTCAAATTTACTTATTAAAAAAAGAAGAAGAAAACCTAAACAAAACATCCTGAAAAAAGATGAGGCTGTATCACTGTAGCTAAAAATACCTCTACTGAGGGCGTCTGCTCACCAGCTCCTCAATTAGAGATGCTACAGGCCCTTTGTGAGCTGCGCAGTGTTGGCGGCTCCACAGGGGCTCTGGGTGGCCAGGGACAATCCCGGGAGCAGCGACTAGTGGCTGCTGGGCGGAGGGGGCTGGTGAGCTAGCTGGCCAGGGTGGCCGGCACACATCAGGCAACTCCCATAATCCTCTTTTTTGGTGGACCTACTGCCTAAGCCAAGAAACTGCTGCCTTCTGCAGCAGGCTAAACACCATCTCTGAGGTGGGCCCATAGTCATGGGGACTGCCACTGACTTCCTAAGCTGCACAGGAGTACAATGACAACTGGGGTGGTGGGGTGGTGGGTGCGAATGCCACCCAGTCTGGCTCAGGGCGTGTCTGCCCTGCTGGACAACCTCTCAGTGTGAGTCAGTGGTAATCAGACGCAGGTAAGGCCTCTCTCGGTGGCCTCAGGAAAAGGGTGTTTTAAATGTAGGCTNATGCCACCCAGTCTGGCTCAGGGCGTGTCTGCCCTGCTGGACAACCTCTCAGTGTGAGTCAGTGGTAATCAGACGCAGTAAGGCCTCTCTCGGTGGCCTCAGGAAAAGGGTGTTTTAAATGTAGGCTCGACACCCAAAGAGGTAACGGAGTGGAGGTGGAGGGTCTCATGGCAACGAGGCCTGCTTCTTCTGGGTCCTCACAGCACCTACAGGTCACTCAGTCCAGCAGTGTCTTTTTTATTGGGGAAGATAAAGTCCCAGGGAGGTATAGTGGCTCTTGTCAAGGTCATAGATTTAGTAAATGGAGGAGCCGGGACTTAAACCCGGGATTTTTTATTACAAGTCTAGCACTCTTTCCACTATACTATCGCAATGAGTGGGCCCGTTCTAAGCATTCAACAAGTGTTGAAAGAACTATGGGGAATGGTATTTTCATAGTTCAGGTGCCACAGGGACCTCAGGTGAGTGTTCCCTCGATGATCTGGGGATTCCACAATCCCTGCAGGTTCCGGAAAACTCAAGGGTCAGATTCAGCAACTGCATCAGATGGTCAGTGGGGGATGGAGACAGTGCCATAGATCTGATCTCCAGCCAGAGATCCAAAGCCACTCCCCTCTTTTCTGCCTCTGACAGTGGGAAACGTGGTATTAGCTTGACTTTGGGCTGTCAAGCAGAAAAGGGGGCAAGGCCAAGGCCACGGTGTCTCGTTTGATGCAGGTGATGTTTTCCTGTCACGTTTCTTGGCACTGTCTGTGACCCTTAGGAAAGAATTTGGAAGCTGAAGTCAAAAGCATGAGAGGACTGGGTCAAAAAAAAGAAAGAAAAATGGAAACAAACAGTGTGAGGTGTAGGAGAAGGTACAAATTGGTCAGGAAGAAGAGTGCAAATCGAACATTTCCTGAGTGTATGAGAGTATCGGCAAAAATGGCCTAAAGTCTTGCATTGTCCAATGTGGGCAGCCTCTAACCACATGTGGCTATTTAAATTTCATTAAAGATCCTGTGCCTCAGTTGCAATAACTACAAGTGCACAATACCCAGAAATGGCTGGTGGCTATCACACTGGACAGAAAGCACCTGTTGTTCTATACTTGCAGAAAGTTCTACTGGACAGTGCTGGGGACTGCCTGGTTATCTCTACTCGTTTCTTACTGGCTACAATGAGTAGGTTCTGACACCTTTTTGGGGAAGAACTGAACTGGGGGAAGCCAGAAGGTACCATTATTCACTCTCTAGCAAACCAACTACACTTGAAAACTCGAAAGCTTAGCGCGACTAGCAGCACGAACCTACCAGCGTTACGAGGCTCCCCGGGCCCTAACCACTTCTTCCCCTCTCTCCCCTGCATGTTTACAGCCACTCTGACCTTTGCATATTTTATTCCGATTCTATTTTACACTGTTTTAATTGATGTTTAATATAGCTTAACTCTGTGTGGTGTTCAAAGCCCCTCACCAGGGGGCCGTTCACAGGCAGAAGCACAATTAATAGCAATCCCCAGAAAATTATGCCCTGTATCGAAGTTGTCATTGCACCATATAAATGCTTATTATTACTATTGAATTCTCCAGCCCTGACACCTCCCTGTGTTTACTAGGTAGCAGATAAACCTCTGGGTTTGCGCCTTCCCTATGCTACCACACCATTAGGACTAAATATAGCCCTTGTGTGTATGTTTAGCTCTATTTAGCTGTGCTTTGGAAGAAGAGGGGGTAAAAAAATCAGAGTTAATTAAATTGCCAGAAAATGTAATTTGTTCCTCCCCAACCTGACAACCCCATGAAAGACAAACAGACATCACTACTATCAAGATGGGTAACTGGCCTCAGTTATAAGGTGGAGGTGAAGCCTAGACCCTGGTAACAGGACACGGCTTTTGGACTGGCCTCCTGTGAGCATACAGTGAGCAGGTCTAAGACCACAGGATGCTGGGAGAGCAGCCAGGCACTACCCTGTGCCCAGGCTGAATGTGACCAGAACACAGAGCTCAAACCTGAGGGGCAATCCTAGTTCCCCAAGTGGCTCGAGGGCAATCCAGCTAGGAAATCTGACCCCTACGCGTCATCTCTCTCAGTAAACAAACAAACCAATTTGGGGCTCTTCTGAAGCTTAGTTTGGCAGGAATGCAGCTTTTCTACGATTCACATGTCAGGATAAGCAACAGAAAATTCCAGGTGGGTCCGGTACCTGGCCTCTTCCCTTGCTGGCAGGCCTTCCCCTCCTGTGTGCGGCTCTCTGGACACCCTTGTCTAGTGAGAGTCTTCTTTATAGAACACTGAGGGTCTGGAAGACACCCTCCTGACTTTGCTCCTTGTTCCTTTCTCACTAAAATAATGGAGTGTAGACAACAAACAGGCTTGCCTCTTCTGTCTGCCTGTCACATACACCTAACTCCCTTTTATAGGCCGCCAATGTCATAGTCTCCAAGGTTACCTGTACTGCAAGGGGATGGACAGGTGGTGTGGCTGTTGTCTAGGAGGCATTGTAGAAGTGCAGGTGAGAGCAATGTGATCAGAGCGTGGAGAATGCAGGTCTATGAATTACTGTGTGAATGTGCCCAAGTGATCACCTTCCAGCCTCAGTTCTCAACTACTGTGAACCCTATGGATTGGACAATATAACGTCTAGGCCTCAGAGCTATAAAATGCTATAGGCCTCATAGCTATAAAATTCAGTATTCTGAAAGCTGTACGCTCAAGTCCTTGGAAGCGGAATGGGTCATGCTTATTTCTATTTATAATCCATTTTTTATTTTTGCACTCAATGCTCTATGGAGAAATGTAGATTTCTATTCTAAATTCTTCCTAACTAACAAAGGAAAAGTTCTATTTTAGGTTGTTTGACAGGGAAATGTTTTTAACTAGATTGAGTTTCCCATATTTTGTTTGTTCTGCCTTCTTCCATCTTTGCCTAAAAAAGAAGTTTTTAAAAAATCAAAAATGCTTTTGGTACTCTGGCAGAGCAGGAATGCGGCTGCCTTGGCTGAAGCGAGAAGATGGTGCCCATCTCGGGCCCCAGTGGAGCAGGACTATTTGCCATCTGCTGCACTCGCTGCCTTGTCTCCAAATTGGGCCTGTTCTGTAGTTTGCTGCAAATATTAGGAGCTGAACCACTAGCACTTCCCACCTATAGCAAGTCTTGAACCCTCCATACACGGGCTGCCAAGAGCGTCTGAAAGCAGGAGGCCGCTTTCCAGCTGAGGAGAAAAACGCGCGCACTAAGTGGAACATCTGCCCCCTTCTTGGCTCCTCCCCAGCCGTTTTGAAAACTTTAGATGGAAAGGGAGGAAAGGAAGACCTGTCTGACCAAACCGAGGAAGGTGATGGAATCGTCTGTGCAGGCCAGGGTGGTGTACTAATGATTCACAGGAAAAGAACAATCGTCCTACCGCAGTTTTGCCTGTAATTAACCAGCTTCATGGAGAGCTGGCTGCCTTCTCCGGGTCTGGCACCTGCTGACTGCAGAGCTACCTGACACAGCAGCACTGGGTTTCTAGCAAAATCCACCCCCCGGGAGAGGGGCATCCGAAACAGTGACTTTAACTCACGGGGCAAGCACTCAGGATGTGTGACCGTGGTGGCAGTGCCCCTCCGCAGAAGCCTGGCCCTGTGTTCCGGCTGACACGAAAGAGTGTGAGTTGTCTGATGGCAATGCTGGCTTCACACCGCCCATGAAGTGCCCGCCCAGGTAAGTGGATCCCTCTGCTGGGTGGTGGAGGTCACAGAGCAGGGGCAGCTCCAGACACCTGGTGGCCCAAACTCCACGGACTGGATGTTCTGGAACTGGCTCGTGCTGCAGAGGGGCTGAGAGGGCTTATTGGCTGTGCAAGGCATGGTGGACAACAGATGCTCCTGTGTAAGGGTATGCGGTGGGCAATCAACAAAATTCAGACCACCACACAGAAGGGGAAAAGATTCCGGGTGAGCCAAGCGCTGCCTCTGGAGTCAGGGCCAGCCTCCCTCTTAAAGGATTTAAAGACCCTGGGGCATGCCCCGAGGTGGGTGATGTCATAAGTATTTGGGGGTTGGGTGGGGTGGTCTCCATCACCTTCCCCAAGTGAGAGGTAGGTGTTCCCCCTGAAGGAGAACAGAATACACTAAAACAGCCAGTTGGCAGTTTTTTACTCCATATACTCAGTTTACACTCTGTAGAAAAATGGGTAGTCAAGGCAGGCTGTGCCTTTTGGAAGAACAAGGGGAGGAAACTGCTAGGTGAGGCAGCAACGTCCATCAGCTGTTGCCATGTTGTTCTCGCTGAGAGTACAGCACCCGTGGCCAACCCCTCAAAGCCAGAGTCTCTATCCCCACCCAGCTTTGGTTACAGGAGCTGAGCCCAGTGGTTCTCTCATTCCTGTTCCAGCAGTCCAGAAACAAGAGTGGCCCCAGCTGCAGACCAGCAAAGTAACAGGCAAAAGAAGAAGTCACTGGTGGCTTGGTAGGAAAGAGATTGCTCATGATAAATGAATCGGGACTGCCTGCCATTTTTCCTTGCCGCCAACTTAATCAATGAAGGAAAAGGTGAATTGCTATTGATCTCTTCAATACTTCTCAACGATACTGTACAAATTACAGAAACACCAGGGGGAGGGTGAAGGAGAGAGAGAAGAAGGACAGACGGAGGAAGTCTGGGCAGCGGGAGAAAGCAGGGCCTCCCTGGAGGTGGTCTTCCTGTCAAGGGGTGTAACGGGTGCTCGGGACACATGCAAATGTGTCAACAAGGGCCCTTCCTCACCCCAGCAGTGCTGCCGTGGAGGGTGGCCTTGGGCACCTCACACGCTTGGCAGGCCTCATCAGGGCCCAGGAAGCCACACGGCTCCTCCTGCCAGGAGGCCTCAGTCTGTGGGCTGAGAGGTGCTGCGGATCCCAAGGTCTCATGAATTTCTGATGCTGCCATTCCAGTGGTGTCTGGCTAGGTTACTTCAGCAGCTGACTAAAATTCAGAATGGGGAAGCAAGAATCAAATGCTTCGAGAATAAACTCTGGCTTCACTGTACTAACCCCACCTCTGGGTCAACTGGCAAAAAAACCCCAAAAAACTAGACAGGCAGCAGATAAAGTTGAAACTAGTCTGCATGTTACATAATGTTACATATGTTATCATACTTGATAATGACAAAAATGATGGCTTCTGGGGTTCAAGCCTGACCTTTGAAACACTCTGGGCTGAAAGATGTGTCAAAAAGATCAGAAGGCGAGAGGGTAGATCTGGATCCTGGGATTGTGTGCAGACAGGCTTGACGGTGTTATTTATATGTGAATTGTCTTCCCCTGTGAAGCAGAAAACAGGGCATGCTGGTATCACGGACAGGGAAATGAACCCATAACAGGAAGACATACATGGACTGTGATTCTCAGGACTTGGACCACCCAGTTGGCTTTAAGGAGGACTGAGAGCACTTNGCTGGTATCACGGACAGGGAAATGAATCCATAACAGGAAGACATACATGGACTGTGATTCTCAGGACTTGGAGCACCCAGTTGGCTTTAAGGAGGACTGAGAACAAACACTTCAGTACTTGGGGACAGCTGCTGTCTAGGAAGCAGTGCTTACTGGAACCAGTCATGTCAAGAAAGGGGCAATGTAACAGTTGGCATGGCAGAGGGAAAAGGGAAATTCTACCCAAAGTTGGCTCAGTGAGGTCAAAGATGGTCAGACCAAAGATGGTCAGGAGCAACAGTTCTCTTCTTTCATCCACTGGGTCTAACTGTTCAGAGGCAGATGAGGGAAAAAACTGTGTGATGAGAGGTCCCTCTCCAGGTCACAGAGTGCCCTCAGCTTGTGGGTGGTTATCTGTCATTGGGAGCCTGGCAACCCTTTTCTACATACATAGGAATAACTGGGGACTCCCCAGGAACCTCACCCCATGCCTTTCAGCATTCTCCAGGTGGAACAGGGTTAAGCGCTCCCATTCTGCAGATGGTGAAACCAAGGCTGGCAGGCAGTCACATGGCAAATACAGAGCAGAACCCAACCATAAAAAGCCATGTGTGAAAGCAGCAAGAGCCCTGCCGAGAGCTCTTGGCATGATTCTCCAGGGACAGTGACTCAGGCTGGGACTGTATAATTCCGAAATCAATGACAACACAGTTCGCCAGTCTCCCCACCTTCCTCCCACACATACCTGAAGGCCCACAACGTAAAGCAAAATAGAATGCAAGTTACAAAGCTGCTGATGTGTTTAGAGTGGAAGTGCTGAGATTAGGAAGAGGAGGTGGTTAAGTGCACCCTGGGCGTTTACAAACGGCCATGTCTGCAGCCCTGTAAGCCGATGAAGGATGAGCCCTGGCCAACTCTGCCAGGCAGACAAGAGAGACAGCCGGCCCCACCCGCAGGAGTGAGAGCGTGGTTGTAAGAGGGCATGAAGATAAGAAACAACTATTTAGCAAACACCAGTATTTTCCTACAAGGCATCTTCCAACTCCGAAAGTGACCCTATTCTAAAATTACCAAGTGGCAAGTGGCCAGGGCAAAAATCCATATCCAATCAGTGGTAATGGACTATGTGTTGCATCTCCTCATGAAATGCTGCAGTACTGCTATAAAAACCCTGGGTCAGTAGTTTTAGACTGATTTAACTGGAGCGGCAACGGCCGCCCAGCGCTGCAAGCACTGGAGAGGTTCTGAAGTGCAGTGGCCTATGGAAGGCTCTGGCGGGGAAGGACGGACCTGCTGGTCTTATTTGCATGATCTTCCACCTCTAGGTATACGTTCAGTGCCAAGATCCTTTTCTGGTAACTGTTACAAGGAAATCTATTGCATCAAGAGAAGGGAGAGGGAGAAGGGGAAGGCATCAGGCTAACCTGGAATGAAAAATGACACAGTTTAACTGTGCAGCTTCACATTCACTTCTCATTCCTGGTTCAGTGGACAGCTTTTGTTCTTGGTGCACTCAATGTCCCAAAGGACTTGTCGTGGGTCCTTTTCTTGTCCCTTTCAATCCTGGATAACGCCTGGATCTTTCTTCAGAGCTCCTGCCTGGCATTCCACTCTCTGCTAGCCCTCCAACTTTACCCAGATCAAAGATAAACTCACGGCAGTCAGACGACTATGCTCATGGTAAGGTGATATGGAGCCAAAAAAGACCACTGCTACATCAGAGCATAAGGAAGCATGGACCAGCCAGGCTCAAACAAGTCATCCTGGTAGCCCTCATTTTCGAGTCCCAGTGACACTGGGAAATGAGTAAGGTCAGAGTCCAGTATAAACAGAGAAAGCATGGCAGATCACTCTCCAAATACCCCATGGCAGTCAGGGTGCATGGCACAGTTCCTCAAGCCACTGCTTCTTAGATGTCCATATGACATATGTGGAGTCCTAGCTTCCCCTGCCGGAGAAGGCAATGGCAACCCACTCCAGGACTCTTGCCTGGCAAATCCCATGGATGGAGGAGCCTGGTAGGCTGCAGTCCATGGGGTCGCTAAGAGTCAGGTACCACTGAGCAACTTTACTTTCATTTTTCACTTTCATGCATTGGAGAAGGAAATGGCAGCCCACTCTGGTGTTCTTGGCTGGAGAATCCCAGCGATGAAGGAGCCTAGTGGGCTGCCATCTATGGGGTTGCACAGAGTTGGGCACGACTGAAGTGACTTAGCAGCAGCAGCTTCCCCTGCTGGTGACAGGTGGCTTGTCTTTGGTCCACAGTCAGGTTGAGAAGAGGCTCTGTTTGTAGGTTTAGGACTTCTAAGCATTAGTGTTTCCACTGCACACAATGCTGCCTGGAAGAAGCTGTTCTAATTTGCAGGAGGATGTGGAAGCAGTAGCAAAGAGACCCAGACTTTTCTCTTCTTTATAGAAAAGAGACTGGCTGACCCGATTCTACTTAAATGCTCCCAACACACAGGCCTGTGTCCAGTCCAACCTGCCTGCCTTGGCTGTGGTGGTTTGTCCTCAGTGAGGTTCCAATCCTAGATTTATCTCAACTTGGTGAGAATTCTTGTGAATAATATAAAAGATGTTGTGAGCTGTTGCTCACTGAGAATCTCCTATTTACCAGGGCACCAGTGCTGGGCACACTGCAAATATCTATTATATCCATGGTAACCCTACAGAGAGGTACCCAGAGAGGTAAGGGCTTAGGTTTAGTAGGATGGCTGCACTGCACAACCCCTCGGGCACCGTTGGGGTTACCGAATTCTATTGAATACTGATACTGATAATAAATCTATGGCTTGTTGAGACTGCCCAGGTTTTAGAGGTGCTAAGGATCATGTCCAAGGTTGCACAATAAATGGTGAGGCTGGAATGAGCACCCAGGTCTGACTCTGCATGTTACTAACAGTCTTTGTTAAGTGGCCAGGAAGGGAAAGATGTCCTTCAGTGTTCAGGAGATGGGTCTAAAGAATGAGCTTATCCTTGCTGAATATGTGAGACATGCTGTTCAGACCAGGTTAAGGGATCTCTGCTGTTAATTCTCAAGCTTGCTCATAATCCTATTTCATGCATCACTGCGTTTCATAACAGACCATTGGTCACTTTCATTTTCAAAATCTATTTAAGTTCAGCTGACCAGAAACAGTCACGGGTGGAGCGGCAAGTGGGAAGTTCATCACTAAAGCCAGGTTTGGAACCCGTAGGATCTCGTCCAGTCCTTGGCAATAGAAACGGAGTGGGCGTGCTAAAGGCAAGAAAAGGCTGGTGTTGAGGTTGGCTCATCCACCAGAGCAGTCAGGGCTATGCCCTGGGGGGAGTCGCATGTGAAATTCTAGAACGTTAGTACCGATACTACCTGGGGAGCAAGTGCAACCCACAAGCTGCTTCCTCTCTGTGGACAGTCCTGCTATTGTCTATGAGGAGACGTGCTTTGAAATGGCATCAGTTGAATCATATAATTCCAAGGAGAAATGATGAACATTCAGGCAGTGGGTGTGTCTGGGAATAGTTAGGACCATCAGAACAGGGAGGCATGAGGCCTGAAGACCCCTGAACATGCCAGCTTGAAGTCTCACACTCAAGTCTACATGGGCGTGGGCCAAGGTGTCAGGGTCTGAGGTGAAGTTCTGGAAACAGACGGGGCAAATCTGCATGAGGCTCTCTCTTGTGTGGAAAGTGAGCAGAACGTGCTGGTCAAGAGATATGAATGAAACAGAACTGTTTCCCAAATGATGCTTCCAGAAAGAAGTGGACAGACTTCAGAGGTGGGATTTCACCTGAAAAATGCTAATTCCAAGTCTCTTTTCTTTAGTCCTTTGTCATTAAGAATGTTACTCCCCCACTACCCCATGCCACTTTTTTTTTTTTTTTTAAAGAGAACTGTAACCAAAGCTTAGAAGCAGTGAATCCCAGGATGATTGAAGAGTTAAGAGAAATCTAAATTAAAATAAATGTCACTCAGCTCACCAGCACTTTTACCTCTCAGGAGCCCAGCAGTCTCTTACCTCCTGATAGCAGCTCTCCATTTGTTCCAGGCCAGAGGCTCTCCACAGCTCTACAGAAGGCAGACCAGGAGGCTGAACATGCTTGGCAATAGCCGTGTTCCACAGGGATGGCTCATAAAGAACATCATTTTATGTCAGGCAGGCAGATAGTATCAAATACCATAGGTGGCAGGGGTTCTGCTTAGCAAGGCTGTTTGAAGGATTTTCACGACCTTATGTTTGTAGTGATAATCTGTTAGTGAACCAGTAAATGCATTCTCCAGTGGCAATCACTGCCCACTATAACTCACTTCCAAGCCTCAATTTAGATAAGGTTCAAAGTAAGGACTATGGACTATTGCAGCAGAAAGATGCAAGAGGAAGTCATGTTTGAGCCTTTTACATCTTTACTCTGGGACTGATTTGGGTTCGACTAAAGATGGAAAGGAAAAACCAGTGCCAGGGACTGCTCTAGCATTGCCAAGGCTTCTACTTATGGAGGAAACAATTTGTTAGGTCTACACCTCTAATTTTCTTGCACTGGAAGGAATAGTAGGAAAAACCCAATTAAAGTGGCAGAAAAAGAGTTCACCACAGTAAGGACCCATTATCCAGGGAAAGGAAGAGTCTCTCTGCTGAAAAGGATCTTCTTCCCTGAGATACAATGACATCCTTGAGAGCTTCCCCCCTCCCCCCACATATATATATATATCCCACACAGAGGCTATACGGAGGCCGCATCTCTTGTGGACCTAAATTTTATTCTGCACCCACCCCCCCGCCACCCCATCCCAACAGCCAGCTTGGGGTGCAAACACTAGCCTCTGGAGGTCAGTGAGGCCTATCAAACCTATACCAGTCAGGCTGTATGACATAATTACAGGTAATAGGATCTTGGCCAAGCCAATGAAGAATTAGGCCCAGCAGCTATTTCAGAAGAATGGATGCAATTCTATGCTTGACTAGCTATGAAAGTTCCAGGCAGAAGAACAGGGAAACAGACAACAGCCAGCTGAGCCAGCAGCTTTGCTGAGAGGAATCCCACTGTAGCCAGCACACTGCTGGCTCCCATCAGCGCACACTGCTGAGTTTGCTTGGGGAAGGCAACTGGTGACTGGCTCCCAAAGAGTTTAAAAGCCAGTGGGGGCGGGCAGTAGCGGGGGGTCGTGGGGAGGAGGGAGAAAAAGGGCAATGTGACATTCTTCATTATATTTAGCCTCACCTCTTTTATTTTGATGCCATTTTCATTGAATGGGACTAGAACGGGAATTGAGGGCCCTCCTCCTAGAGCTTTTAGAGATAATTTGGCAAGAGTCAGGAGCCCATAAGTGAAGGGGCTGTAAGTGGGCAGCCTGGTATTCACATGGTGCTTACAGCCTATCCCTGAACAGAAATATGAACTTCAAAATAAATCCTTCACCTCAGTTAGCAGTTAGATCAACAAAAGCAGAGGATGGAAACCACCAGGGAGGGAAAGAGACAAGCAGCATCTATTAGGAGAGTGGGGAAGGACATAATGCTTTCTATTTGAACACTGGAATTAAAACAAACAAACATTCAAATACCATTATCTCATTACCCTATCTGTCAGACAGGGAGACCAAAGGAGGTCAGAGTCCCCCAGAAAGCACACAGTCAGGTCTGAGTAATGGGCTTTTTCTATGAGAAGATCCTAAATTAGCAGCTATATGTCCAACCTCAATATTCCAAAGACCTCCTCTCCACTGTACAAATGTTAAGCTTAGAGAGCTTTCCTGAAGAACCAGAACAGACAAGAACAGGCCTTCTTCCCAGTCTCTAGAATTAGGTCACAGGGAATCAATGAGTTGATTTAATGTATGTTTATCAGTTGAAATTCTCTCATACATGAGGCAAGATACAAGAACACAAAGGCAGAAAGCGTGATTCTTGTCCTTATGAAGTGAAGTCGCTCAACTGTGTCTGACTCTTTGCGACCCCTTGGACAGTAGCCTACCAGGCTCCGCCATCCATAGGATTTTCCAGGCAAGAATGCTGGAGTGGACTGCCATTTTCTTCTCCTTCTCCCATTTCCTTTCCTTCTTGTCCTTGAGGAGCTAACAATTTGGTGGGGAGACCAACATAGACAGATCACTTCAACATCACTGGTCAGTACATGACAGATGTTTGTATGGACACAGCACTCTGGGGACTGAAGGAAAGCCATCTGCCCAGCCTGAGAGATCCAGGGAGCACTAAAGAGAGGGAATGGGGTATATCTGGATGGACAGATGGGAATAAGACAGCAAAAGAAGGGAGTGGTTGATATACTGGGTGGAGAGCTTAAGTTGACCTCACAGATGGGAGATATGGAATGAAATGTTACATATGGGGAATCGTGAATTATAATGTCAGTTATGATGAGGTGCAGATTGAAACAAATAGTGGAGATACCTGAAGTTCAGAGGTTATCAAAAATACATGTAAACTAAGAAGATTAAACTTCATCCTAGAGGCAATGGGGAGTTACATTTTTATAAACGATGCATCTTTTGAGAAAGGTTAAAAATAGAAATATGGACATACATGATCAAACTGATATGAAGCAAGGCAGGTCAGCGAGAAATTATACAAAAATTAAGGCCCACTAAGGCCAAACAAAGGATGAAGCAGGAATCAAGCAGCTAAACGATATAAGAACTATGACAAGAGGAGAGTCAGTAGTTCGGGAAGGCATGGACCCCGTCAGTTGTGAGCCCCCAGAGTCAGACTCTGACCACTCAACCAGTGTTGGACCTCCAGACAGATCCTTTACAGATTTATTAGTTACAGATATTTGAAGGCTGAGGAATATATAACACAGCTAAAAAGAATAACCACCTTATAATAGCAAAACTGGCAAAATTTGGGGAGAAAAAACACTCATTTGGGAATGCAGACATTTGAATTTTGGTATTGATATTTGTCCTACAGTAAGCTGTGTGAATAGAGGCAGTTCACTTTACACCTTAGTTTCTAGAATTGTAAATCTGGGGATAATATTTTTCTTATAGGTTTGCTGTGACATTAAAACAAAGTATTATATAAGAAAGTGCTTTTACACTAGAAAATGCTATATAAAATTGATCACTATTAAGACAGAAAATCTTTACTTGAGCCCCCATCAAAGAAAATCGCCTTAAATTAATTGGAAAAAAAAAAAAGTGGAAAGACCCCAGGTGGGTGATGAACTGTCAAAAATGTGTGGGGGAGGTGAGAAAAAACCTCAGCCCTCCAAATAGACTTTAATGCCTTGGGGGATAACAGAGGTGTTTCGAAAGCTGGCCTTGCTTTCTTTGCTCTTTCCTGGGCAGTGGTAGGGATAATCTAGAATAGGATGTCTTTGAATAAATAAGTGCAACATTGCGGGATGGCTGGCTTCTAGAATAGGATGTCTTTGAATAAATAAGTGCAACATTGTGGGATGGCTGGCTTGCTTTCCCAGCAGGTTATTCTTTCCAGCTCAGTGAGGGCTACCAAGGGGCAAGGCACTGATAAGGGCTGGGAGCAGTGGGTATCCTCCACCCTGGTGGACTTCCCGTGGCTTGAACCATCCTCATCGTTTTGATCCAGAGAAGTAACGTGGTACTGTTCCTCCTTACTTTTGTCTCCTGACAGGGAGGGGGCCTACATGGACAGACGGGAAAAGAGGGGCGAGAGGGCAGGTACCAAGAACTTTGGGGAAAAAGGGCATGAGGGAGAACACTACTTTGACCAGCGGTGAACTGCTTAGACTGGTTTACCTTTTTCAGACCAGACACAGTACATTTGGTGCTAAAATAAAGGAGAAGGAACCACTTTCCTTTTAATTAAGTATTCCTTCCCAGAAAAAACCCTCTGTAAATAAGACATCAATATTCAATGCCGAGCCCACATTTATCTGAAACATAAATACTTGCTCTTCAAACAGCAACAGTTGCTTGCAATGCTTCTGTGTATTTTTCTATTTTTTTTTTTTTTAAAGGGGTAGTGGGAGGGAGGGAATCCAGGTCTGAGCCCTGGCCATGCAGCCTACAGAATGAACTCCCTAGAGGGACAGCTTCGCTGTGGATGCTGGCAGGAAGAAGGGAAATAGGTCAGGGCAGCAGCCGGAGCTTTCGGTTTACTCTCCAGCATGAGGATGTCATTTTCCAGGCAGCAGCAAAGGGCAATTTTGGAGAGCTCAGGACAAAGGGGTCATTCAGAAAGGCCGTGGAAACGATGCCCCCATCCCCCTGGGAACTGCCTTCCTATAGCCAGGAACTGTGAAGAGGGCTCAATTGTGGTGCTGACCTCTTTTAATAACACCTTCTGGTCCCCTCTCTAACAGTGCAGGTCCTCTTGCTGCAGCAGCAGCAGCAGCAGCGGGTGAGTGAGTGAGAGCTAGCTAGCTGGCCTTCTGACACAAAGGTGTGGAGAGATTCCCCAGTGACTGTTTAACTCACAGGAAGGGCCTCAGATAGAAGAGGATGACCTGGGATTGCTGGATCAATGTTTTAGATAGCAATGCCAAGGCAAGAATCACTTACCCAGGACCACAAGATAACTGAAGTGTGAAAACCTTGGAGTTTGCACTTTTAAGCTGGTTGGTTATCTAATGCTCTCTCTCACCACTACTTCTGGGAAGATGCTAGCAACGGGCACGATTCTCCATCTGGGAAATTACACCGGATCTTCCTGTCCTTGGCAATGTGGCAGGGAATTGCCTGAAAGAGGCAGCTGTATTTGGGGGGGTGGGGGGTGCCTGGCAGAGGGGGCGTCACCAAGCACATGTCGTCCAATGGGACACAATGATTTCATGTTGTGTGATCCAGAAGTAGTCCAGCATCAAAGGCAGGGACATGAGAACAAATCCATTCTCAGGGCTACAACCAGCCATTTAAACCCAACCCAACAAAACCTGTGTAGTATAGTCAGCAAACATGTTTTGATAAAAAGACAGATAGTAAATATTCTAGGCTTTGGGGACCATATATAGTGTTGGAACCAGTCAACCTTGCTGTTATAACATGCAAGGACCCATAGACAGTATGTAAAAAGGTTAGTGTGGCTGTGTTTCAATAAAGCTTTATTTACAAAACTGGCAGTGGACAGGGCTTGCCCACCCTGCTCTACACCAAATGAGTGAGGCTGGGAAGAACAGCTGAAGTCCTTTCAGAGTTCCTGGGCTGCTGTGGCCTTCCAGGTCACAAAGAAAACCAGGTAACAACATGGTGTCTAGCCTATAGTTAATGCCCTGAAGCTGGCAGCTCCACCAGGACACCCAGACCATTGACCCAAACAGTTCTGCCAGGCTCCCGACTCAGGGAAAGGAACAAATGCCAAGAGGAACCAATGGCTGAGGCGAAGGGCCATGAAGAAAGATGGAAAGAAAGAAGAAAGGCAATGAGGTGGCAGGGAGACACTCAGGAAAATGAGCTGCGTGATGGCCAAAATGCCGGGCACTCTCTCCTGACGAGTGTCATTGTAAAAACACATTTTGGAAAAGCAGGGTGTTCAGGTTTCAAGATAATGGGGGCTGGCTAAAATGGGAGGGGTCTTGTGTGCAACAGTGCAGGCTCCACAAGAGGATGTGGGATGCGAAAACTCCAAGTCTGTCTCCACCCGAACCTGCGAAAGAGACAGGCAGCACTTCCTGCCCCATCGACCCAAAGGTAAGACAGTGCATCTCATAAATCAGGAGACAGTTTTCAGGGCAAGGTGCCCCACGCTTGAGCTGTCTGCTCCCTGCTAGTGTTTATTACACAGTCTCTCCCCTACTTCACATCCTTCTCAAGGCAGTCTCTGGGTTCCTGAGTCCAGCTCGACGGCCATGCCTCCCTCTGTGGGGTCACACATGAGGCCCAGGAGGTGCTGTGAAATCAACGTAAGACCCGAGTGCTGCTCCTTTCTGAGATCAGATTTGTAGTGACTGGGGAAGGTAGGCAGGGGCTGGAGAACTGCTGGCCCAAAATAAGATAATAAAACATATATATATATATATATAAAGAGGGGGATGTGGCAGGGTCAAGGACAATCGCGTCACCACACCTGTTTTACTGAGCTAAACATGATTGCCAAGGGGACAGGCAGGAGTTGAGAGAACCCATTCGCCTGTGGCCATCACAGCAGCAGCCAGGCCCCTGCAGAGTTCCTGGAATGGCGTCTTCCGTGGACATTGGCCTGAAAGCGAGAGTTACATGCAGTGCACGTCTGTGGTCCCGTGCTCAGCGACCCAGGCAACCATGTGGCCCTTCTCCTAAGGGTGGGAAGGACCTCTACACTTGAGGACCAATCTGGTGGGCTTTTCTACATTCTTGTGGGATAGAGGTAAGATGGCAAAGAGAAATGCTCCCCAGGACAACTCCTGAAATAAAAACAAGGATACTATACAGGCAAAAGTTAGTGAACAAACCTACAACAAAACAAAACCCCTCTTCATTCCTATGCCATTCAGAAAGGAGTTTTCACATACTATGAAGGAAACTGCCCAGAATAGGCTGTAACTGGTTCCTTTAGTCAGAATCCCAAGTTATCCTCCGTTTAGGCCATACTTGTCTTTCCTCTGTATAAAGACCTTTCAAACCCGTCAGCCCAACAATCATCCAAGTGGCTAAGAAAATGTGGAAAGTCTCTCTATCAAGAATCCCCAGCTTACAACTATGAAAGATTGGGACACTCCAACTAAGAAAGATCAATATCAACCGTGGATAAGACTGAGGATGCCAGGGGCACCAAAGAGGATGGGGAAAATCCTTTAGCTTTTTCAACGATCAAATATCAGCAAGTACACAGACAAAGGTAAGCTCATAATGACCATGAGACAGTAGAAGAGCTTTGGGCCGCTCACTCCTTTCAGTGGTATTCTCTTTGACCCCCTTGTGCTTCTGGATATCACCAGCGGGCCAGAAACATGATCAGGAAGAAAAGTGGCTGGGGAAATAAGAGTTGAAAAAGAAAAGGGAAGGCACCTTTAGAAGATGTGAAACACTGGTGAGAAATGAACAGAAACGTGACTAAGAGAGTAAGTGATGAGGATGTTACCAACAAATGTCTCAGGCAGCCCAGTGAGCAGATTTCCTTCCCCATCTAAAGCATAACCAACCAACCAACCTTTGTTCCTGCTCCCTATGTGAAGTCTTCAAGTCATGACCTTGAGTGGACTTGCCTGCTTATTCCAACATGAAATAGTTCTGCAGTTCTTTATTCAAAGGGGATATTGCAGGAGAGAAATTCTAAAATATCCACCCCTGTAACTCAATTCCTATAGGGTCAAAAATGTCAACAGCTACTGACAATAGGAGCGTTTGGATTCTGGAAACACTTCTCTGGCATGCGGGGAGTGGGGTATCTTTAAGTGATAACAATTCAGCCTCCACCCTCCTCATCCAAGAAGCAACTGGAAGACATCCTACCTCTCGCTGCAGATGCAAAATAGCAGGGAAAGACACTTTGCATACCAACATAAGGACTGCTTCTTCACGAACAAATGCATCTGACCACATATGAAATAGAGGGCAATGTGATACTGATGAGACAATTAAGGAGGTTAAGCACCACCCCCTTAATATATTCACTGACATTTCAAATCAATATGAGAGCTGTGAAAGCTTGTAAACAGGTATTTGTACCAGTTAACATTCCAAAGAAGCCCACACTATTGCTCCCAAGAATCTGCAAAGATCCATAAGCAAGATAACCTCTAAGATCCCCATAATCTTCTTCACTATGTTATGAAATATGATATTGCATTAAAACAGGAGGTACCCTGTGGATTTGATTGTTAAAAAAAAAAAAAAGGAAAAAGGCAGATCTAAAACCCTAAGCCTGAGTCCAGCACACTTCCCACTGTCCTTTTTTCTGCCCTGCCTAGAAGAATGAGTGACAGGCATACTCCTGGAAAGAAGATGGATCTGTAGACTATGACTTGATAGAAATTAGCAGGTAGATGGGCACCATGGCAGCTGAGCAGCCTCACTCCTGCCTGCAAGAGCCAGCCCAACAGGCAGAAACAGAAATACAATTAAATTAAGTCAGAAAACCCGCTACAGAAAATGCAATTACTCAAAGATACAAATAAATGTTCAAAGAAAATTGGCCCCTGACAGGGTTAGTCAAGCTTCTAAATCCAGCTGGAGGCAGGCAGCTCTGGGCTGATTCACCATGGAGGAGACGGCAGAGCAGAAGGCTCACTGCTTCAGCATCCTGGCTGGGCCAGCCAGCATTCACCCCGCATCCCAGGACACCCAGGGTGAGGAGCAATTGGTGGGTGGCTGGTCAATGAAGCAGGGCTCCAGGAACAGGATGTGGGCAGACACGGAATCGATCATGGACATGGAAGGTGGAGCGCCAGAGAAAGGGGCAGATGGATCTCCAACATTGCAGGAAAACACCAGATCGAGTGAGCCTTGCTCCCTCCACCCTCCTCATCCAAGAAGCAACTGGAAGACGTCCTACCTCTCGCTGCAGCACCAGCTCCTTGGTGAAAAGCGTTGCCTCCTCACTGAATGGCTCCCCTTCCTGCACCAAGCCTGGGAGGTTCCGGGCTCCTCTGGGGCATTCGATACCTGTGTCAGGAGAAAGGAAGAATCTGTGATGAAAAGGGCCCATGAGGTCTGGTGTTTAGCAAGAATGGTCCCCTGACTCTGGGAGCCAGATAGGTGCTAGGTGATGATGCAGGACAGGACAGATAAGTGGTAGGAGGGGAGGTGTTTAGTTCACCTGAGGTGTGAAAAATGATCACTATCAGGGTAGCAACAGTGGAGAAGGGGATCTTGGTCACAGAGTCTGGAAATTATTAAGATCACCAGGAGAGTTCCGAGTAAGATATTCAGGAAACACCTCCTACTCCACCAAGATGTGGGATGAATCCTTGTCTTGGACTCATCACTCTGTAAGGGCCTATAGTCTCACTGCTTCAACCATCACTTACACAAATGGCTCTCTCACCTAAATTACACTGATATCCCCAGCCATTCTGCCTCCTGAGAGCCGTTCTGGCTGATGCCTAGACATTTTCTCTTTACTATCTGACTTGCGCGTCCAATTCAAAAGTGTTAACTTGGTGTCATTTTCCTCTTCAAATAAGCCTCCCCCTCTGTCCTCTGGCTATATATGGGACAACAGCACCATCAGTATTTCATTCAGAATGGGAGACAGAAAAAAAAAAAAAAAACAGAATCTTGATGAAATATTAGGTGTCTGAAGCCAGACAGACCTGGATTCACATCCTAGCTGTCATTTATTAGATCTGTGATCATGGCCCAGTGACTGAGCCCACTCAAAGCCTCAGTTGTCCTATTTGTAAAACCTACTTCACGTGGATGTTGGTGGAATTAGGGGAGATTATTACGGCAAATATTTAGTAACATGCCTGATAACGTGGAAAGGTTCAGTACATTTTAGCTATTATTGTATCATTATTATCACTGACACAATTACCCATGCAGAAAACCTCAGTCATCTTTCATTCTACAAAGTAGCCTGCAAGATTCTTGAGGACAGAATCTCACCCTTCACAAGCCTGTGTACTCAAGGACAGCACTGTATACAATATGGGTGCTCACTAACCAAAGCAGACTGCGTTTTCTTTCTCTTTGTTTCAATCATTGATGCTGCAGATATTTATCACTGATGGTGTGCACCTGTGACAGGCCACGGACTCTGTCACATTTTGATGTCTGAATTAGATTTCCCCCAAACTGCAACTGTAATTATGAAGCCAAAAACGTGACGTAGGTTAGAGACCTAGGAAAGAAAAATAAGCAAGATATGGGGGGCGGGATGCGCTTAGTGCCCATATCTGACTACTGCTGGCCCCTCCTGCTGCAATAGGCAGTTCTGCTGGGAGGTGTGACCTCTTACTTATAAACAGCCTCAGGGACAGTGACAGCCGATCTGGCTCGGGGAGGTGATGTAGGGCGGACACCTGCCGGGAGCCTTTGGGAGAACAGCGGCCACCGCTGCTGGGACAGAAGGTACACCCCTTACGGATGAAGCCAGGTGGCTGCGCGAGTTTCTGGCCGCAGCACAGATTCAAGGTCAAGGAGCTCAGAGGAAAGGTAATAGTTTATACCCCAGGTTTTCAGAAGCTCGAGAACAGCGCTTTCTCTCCAAGCCTCCAGGCCTCAGCAAAGGAACACACGACGTCAAACAGAACTCTGGACGGGGAGCACAGCACCAGGAGAAGAACTGTGGCAGGGGAGCACCCGGAGCTGGTGCCAGGACCATTTCTCCACTCAGGCGGAGATGGGACGCGGGAGGCCCTGCCCGAGCGCCACCCGCGCAGGCCACCAGGGCTGCCTCTCTCCCTTCCCGCACCTTAGTGCCAGGCTGTGAGGGACAAGTGGAACTGGTCTTTTGAAAAAGACATCAATAAACTCATGGGACCAAAAAGCCTAAGATTCACCTTGAGAGGAGATGAGGGCTCCAGAAAAATGAAAGCTAGCCCATCCATGACTTTCACAACGTTATTAGCTAAAAACCCTTTCCATTTTATATGTGTAAACTAAGCAAACATTGTAATTATCAGAGGAAAATACACCATTCTATTCTGGCCACATAACCACAGGTAAAACAGTTGCTCAAACAAGAGTATTGCAAAAACAAGCATTCCGTTTGTTTGTGACTCTTGGATGGGACCTGACTGGGGTGCTGTGGGTGGTGGGGCTGCAGTGTCACTGAGAAGGAGGACAGAGAGTCACTCTAGGTGACCAGATGGCCCCACTCTCTTCCTGTCCTTGCCTGGGTATTCTGAAGTCTCAAGGGAGCAACATATCCCGCCAGCCCTCTCTGAATCCTGGGAGATCACCAAGTGACTAAACTGGAGAGGCAGGATGGCTCACTGAGCCTGGGGAGGCAAACTAGTCAAGCTGAAATGGATTCAGTTAAGCTTCCTGGTGGACTCTTGGGCCTGTGGTGAGCAAACCTTAACCACTGCATGGGGACTCACAGGCAAAGGCGGGCCTAAGTCCTGCTGCCCCTCCACCTGCCAGGAGCTGGGTTCCAGCTCTTCAAGGGGAGAAAATGGAACTAGGCTGTCTCCTTGCCCTTCAAATGGGAAAAGTAAACACATCCCAGTACATCAATTCCCATCAGGCAGGCAGGCAAGAGAAAGGAAAATTGCCTGAGAACAAGAATATCATTGCTGCCTTTATCATTCACTCTCCCCTTTCTCCTGGGCTGACTTGTCCCTCTCTCTGACCTGCCTTTTCTGAAGTAACCCCTTCTGAGGCAAAACCTGTCTCAACGTCGCATCTCAGGTCTGGGTCAGGATGGCTTCAGTTCAGTCGCTCAGTTGTGTCTGACTCTTTGCGACCCCATGAATCGCAGCACGCCAGGCCTCCCTGTCCATCACCAACTCCCAGAGTTCACTCAGACTCACGTCCATCGAGTCAGTGATGCCATCCAGCTACCTTATCCTCTGTCGTCCCCTTCTCCTCCTGCCCCCAATCCCTCCCAGCATCAGAGTCTTTTCTAATAAGTCAACTCTTCGCATGAGGTGGCCAAAGTACTGGAGTTTCAGCTTTAGCATCATTCCTTCCAAAGAAATCCCAGGGCTGATCTCCTTCAGAATGGACTGGTTGGATCTCCTTGCAGTCCAAGGGACTCTCAAGAGTCTTCTCCAACACCACAGTTCAAAAGTATAAATTCTGTGGCACTCAGCTTTCTTCACAGTCCAACTTTCACATCCATACGTGACCACAGGAAAAACCATAGCCTTGACTAGACGGACCTTAGTCGGCAAAGTAATGTCTCTGCTTTTGAATATGCTATCGAGGTTGGTCATAAGTTTTCTTCCAAGGAGTAAGCATCTGCTAATTTCATGGCTGCAGTCACCATCTGCAGTGATTTTGGAGCCCCCCAAAATAAAGTCTG
>SJYW01048856.1:253988-283656 GCA_006410735.1 Raphicerus campestris
TACACCAGCCCCAAGCATCCTGTATCCTGCATTGAACATAGACTGGCGCTTCATTTCTTACATGATAGTATACATGTTTCAGTGTCATTCTCCCAAATCATCCCACCCTCTCCACAAGTAGTTTAATTAAGAGGCTTTAGAAAATGATTACTTCAAAGAAGTTTCCAGAGCCACCTTAAGTATTTTCCTTTCATAAGATATTTTAAAACGCTTATGGTTTGATGTTTAAGGGAGATAGTAATGTGCAGTATACAGTAAGCCCTTAGTAACGGCTATCTCCACATATTCAGAAAGGAGAAATTAAATTTCAGTGTCATCATAAGAAAATTTGTAACTTTCAGGCTACCACTGGACTATAACTTAGCACTTATGACTTATATATATTGGTGGCTCAGAGGTTAAAGCATCTGCCTCCAATACAGGAGACCCGGGTTCAATCCCTGGGTTGGGAAGATCCCCTGGAGAAGGAAATGGCAACCCACTCCAGTACTCTTGCCTGGAGAATCCCATGGACAGAGGAGCTTGGTATAGGCTACAGCCCACGGGGTCACAAAGAGTCGGACACGACTGAGTGACTTCACTCACTCACTCACTCACCCATATCATTAGAACCACTTCTTTACAAGTTTTGAGAAAGTAAATCTACCTAGAGTTCAAGTGGAAAACTAGATGGGCTTCTTTTGATAGAGAACTAGTAGTTTCTCTAATAAATTCTCTGAATCAACTCACCATGAAATACAACGCATGTGTCAGTGTGTGTATGTTCAAAGCTATGGATTTCAACGGAGTAGCTGATCATTCTAATTCTCAAGTTCTTCAAGGGGGAACTGAACAGATGTGAACAACAAATGAGCTCCAAAGAGCCTCTGGCTTTTCCTTTCTCATTTTAGTATTTAACACTAGGTATACTGTACTTTTGGCTCCATAATTAAGCACTTGCATCAGTGCGAGAAGAAATAAAAAAGAAGAATCACAGGGAGAAATAGTACAACTTAGTGAGAGGCACATGGGAATCGGTTTTCAAAGAAAAATCCTCTTAGTCATACCAGTGGAAAGGACAACCCATCCAATTAACTGAGTGTGGCAGGAAGCAGGAGGTTGGACTATTATTTAGCATTAATGACTTATTTTACCATAATGCTTGCCATGGTACACAAATAAGCAGGTGATATAATTATTCCAGCATCCTACTCAATAGTCCCAGATACATTTGAAAGCCAAAGCCAGCTGCAAAATGGGATTAAAGCAATGCAATTACTAATGCGCAGAAGAGACTCCTCTCTATCCATTTCCAGTGTGCGCTATGCCTTTATCATGTGGTGAGCAGAGGTAATTTGTATATGCTTCCCCCTTGGTCTGTCAGAGAAAGTAGCTCTTATTCAAATTTTGTATCCGAACACTGCTTGCATAGGAAAACCAATCAAAGTTGTATATAGTATTTATCAAATTAGCTGTAGGAGATGCAAACTAAATGAAAAGTCAAGTTTCCTAGGCTCAGATGTCAGTCCTGTGTTCCACTCAAGAATTTTAAAAGTTACTAAAAAGGGCTAGAGAAGGTGATACACTACAGATCTTGTTACACTCCCAGACCACTGTGAAGATTAGATGAAAAGATGTAGAGTACCTGATTAGAGAGGGCTTCCCAGGTGGTGACTTGGGAAGATCTCCTGGAGGAAGGCATGGCAGCCCACTCCAGTATTCTGCAATGGAGAATCCCATGGACAGAGAAGCCTGGTGCTCTATGGCCAGTCCATAGAGTCACAAAGAGTCAGACACAACTGAAGCAACTTCGCACACATGCACATTCTTAGAGACCAATTAAGCACTCTACGAGCATAAGATACGGCGTGGGGATGAATAATGTGGAACAGCAGTCTATATAAGAAAAGAAAAAATTTCACTGTTAATTTAGCAGGCAGAGAAAATGTTTCAGATTTGCAGCAAAAACCCAAACCAAGATATTCTCAAAGGACTCATTCGTATCAGACATAAAATGGTACAAACTTCAACAATACTCACACCATCACATCCTGAGAAAGCATATAGCATAGAGAAGACAGAACCCTCGTCCTTCAGAAATGCAAGGTAGGTGCCCCACCTTGGAGGTCTCCTCTAATGCAAGCAAAGACCTAACCACTCCCTTCCCACTGTGCTTCCTGGGGACCTTGAGGACTTCGGCCGGCTTACTCCTTATCATCCTACTTTGTAAAGATCTCTTCACACACAAAATCTTTCCTTCCAGAAATGGAAAGAAACATTCCATTAAAAGGTAAACTTTTCATTAAAACGTATTAGAAACAAGCGAAAGAGCAGTGAAGCAATTTGGCAAAAGTCACATGAAAGAAAAAGGTGCATGACTGGTGTGTGGAAACTGGCACAGGGACCAGAAGGCTAAAGGCCGCTGATCCTAAGGTGAGCTCTAAGTGAATGTGGCCGATAATCAGACATCACGGAGACCGCGCTAAGCAAAACACACCCAGGAATAACAACAGTTCTCTTGTAGGGATGTTAAAAGGACCCAGTAAGGAAGACAAAGTAAACATAGAAAAGATGATGCCTAAAACAATTATCAGGCCCCCAAATACTAGTCTTTTATTTCCTTCTGTGGATTCACAGGCAGTGATATTACTAAAAGAGAAGTCATGGAAGGGTAACTTTTCAAACTGTAGTCACACAGATGAGGTTAAAATGAAGTAAGCATGGAGGTTAAAAACCTATGAGTTAATTGAATACTAGGCCCTAGTTTGTTCAAGATGTATTTACTGAGCACCTGAAAGTGAAAGTCATTCAGTTGTGTCTGACTCTTTGAGACCCCATGGACTATCAGTCCATGGAATTCTCCAGGCCAGAATACTGGAATGGGTAGCCTTAACCTCCTCCAAGGGATCTTCCCAACCGAGGGATCAAACCCAGGTCTCCTGCATTGCAAGCAAATTCTTTACCAGTTGAGCCACAAGGGAAGCCCAAGAATACTGGAGTAGGTAGCCTAGCCCTTTCTGTAGTGTACTTGACCCAGGAATTGAATTGAGGTCTCCTGCACTGCAGGGGGATTCTTTACCAACTGAACTATCAGAGAAGCCATTAAGCACCTAGTATATGCCAACCACTGGGCTTAGAAGAGTATATTATGCTAATTAGAAGTAAAGCAAGCAAACAAGAAAAAAAAATGGTTCCTAAACTCATGGATTTACAGATCATGCTTTTTTTTTTTTTTTGGAAAGATGCATAATAAATAACAGCAGATGTTACAAAATTCTGATTTAAAATAAACAAGTTAATGCTGAAAATCAGAGCTGAGTGATAAGTACCATAACTTGTACCCTGTGTTGAAAAGCACGTCCAGCTAACACCTTGGCGAAGGCGCACAAGGAGGCCACACACTGCACTGAGGTTGCTCATCTGGAAAGAGTCCCGAGACGTTGCTATGGATTATGTAAAATATAAGAAAGAAATCTAAAGAAAACATCCCAACTAGTTCTGTCAGATATTAGCCATGATTAATTTCCAGCCTAAAGGCAAATCAAATTGCCTCCGAGTCTCTAAATCAGGACTTGGAGAAAAGCTCACGTTTCAGAACTTACCTGGCAGAGTCTCAGCTAACATATGTGTTCTTGCAGCATCTCTGGGGATGACCCATATGAGATCATTGATATTTACTTGAATAAGCGTTTATCAGTCAGGGGGTTGGAATGAAAAAGAGTAGCAAGTTAAACTGGGTAGCTGGAGAAGAGAGGAACTGCTATGAAATAATTTTTAGCAAGAGAAACAAGATGCAGCAATGTATAATATAGACCCATTTTTTATTTTAAAAAAGGCAACAAAAGGGACAAACCTTGTATATGTTAAAGTTTCTATATATTTATACATACATAACCTCAGTATACATAAGTATATAAGTTATAATGTACATATATATATAACTTAAATAAGTGTAGCATCTAAGATAAAAATATAATTTGAAGAGGCATGATTTTTAAAAGTTTTAAATATCTATTTCTCTTGTTTTAAAAGCTGAAACTTACTTGATAAGGATTAAGTTGGCAACTAAATTACACCTCACTGTAATTTTTTCAATGTTATTTTTAACATTTTTAAATGTTATTAAAAATCTTAGCATTATTTTCAGTGTAGCATTTAACTTAGATTTAACCACTAGGTATTTCCAGAAAAAAATTATGTTTCTGTTCTTTAAAGTATATTTTAATTAACATTCATTTTCCAAGAACATTGATTTGAAAGGGCTATTTCACTTTCCTCTAGTGCAGAGAAAGGATCCCATTTAAACTTTTGAAGGGCACAGAAAAAAATAAACAAGTCTGCTGAACATAATTTCCTTTTTATTCCTTCTGAAAAGTTATGAAATAAAATCTATTATTTAATTACACTGGATCAAGAAACAGGAAGAAAAAGATGCATTTAAGTCACAACACTCCTAAAAGAATAAATTACTATACTTCCTCTGGGAAGAAAAGCTTTAATATATGGATAGGCACTGCCTAAATATTTCAAATCTACTTTCATAAGGTGTAAAAGGCTTTCAACAAAAATCAATAAAACAGCCATGTAAAAATTGAAGGAAGAAATTAAAAAAAAAAAACCTGCTTGCTAGGATTGATTTATAAGTGTCCTGCAGTATTAAAGAATTTAGGTTTTGCTCTGAAATGTTTCTATCAGTTTACTTAAAAAAAAAAAACACTCTGATATGCACAGCTAGAAAAAAATTTTATTAGACAAGTAGGATTAATCTTTGCTGTGCTTGAGTAAAATTTACAAGAGGTACCAAATTTACTACAATGGCTATAGAAATAAGAATGAAGGCGTTCAGTTTTTTTAATATGCAGTAGGATTTTGGAGTTGGTCAGAATATAGCAGGGCACCAGGCATACGAGCAGAGATGCACAGATCAGACAGGATCACTGCCTTCACATGATCTGCAGCAGACAAGCTCTTTGTGTAAAGCGTCAAATAGTAAATATTTTCAGCTTTGCAGGCCACTCTCTTGCATCTACCCAACTTTACCCAACTTAGCAGACATCTAGCTACATGTTCTATGAATGAGCATGGCTGTGTTCCATGGAAATACCATTTAAAAAACAGGCAAAGGGCCAATTTCATCCATGTGTCTTGGTTTGCTGGCCCTCGGTCTAAAGTATTATGGAGAAAATATAAAAATGATACTCTGTTACAAAAACAACACTATTCTATAAAGTAAAACAAAATAAAAGTAGCACTCAAAACCCAACAAAAACTTAAGAGTTTAAACACATGCTTCATATATGGAAATGCAGATACAGAATAGTTGGGAAAACACATGATTAATTATATTAGCTATTCACAAGTTTTGATGTGATCTTATGAACTATTTTATTAAAATAGCTTTTGGAGCTTTTGATCTTTACTTGCAAAGTGTATACCTGTAAAGTCCTATCTTCTAACACTTTTACTCTTATACAGACTATAAGCACCTAAAATAAAAACCTTTTTCAAATAGATATTTGTACTCTTGAGCAGCACGCTAAATGCTATATTTCTACTATATTCTCCTGATATGATCAATAATTCTGCCGAATTATGGAGAATCACAACTTTAAGATGCATAATTAATTAAATATATTGACAGTGAGAAGAAATCCAGAATACAAATCCACAAAGAGCCAACAGCTTTAGATTTGTTACACTGAAATCAATTAGCCCTCCTCCCTTGAGAGATTTTCCCTTCCTTTGTATGTGTGGTCAAAAAGTTGGATGTCAATATCTTGATGTATAATTTATGTCTTCCATTTCAAAAGTGAGTTAATTTTAGCCAAGAAATTTTAGTCAATTTTAGCCAAGAAATCTCAACAGAGAACAGGTAGCTATTTCGAGTCATGTCTTACAGAAGCAAGACTAAAGCAAGCTTTGGCCTTCAATTTGTCTTCACTCATTCATTCTCTCAATAAATATTTATCGAGTGCCTCCTATACATTGTACTCTGTGCTAGGAACTAGGTTGCCATATTGAAAAAAATAGCCATGGTCTCTGTCTTCAAGGAACTTCCATTATAACCAGGAATGAATAAATCTATACGTTACGGATTTATAAGTCATAATGATATAAGGAAAAACTGGATTGTTGACACGGGAGACACCTATATTACACAGGGGTGTCAAGGAATGCCTCTCAAACATTTTAGACAGTCAAGCTGCAAACTGAGACCCAAGGATGATAGGAATCTAGTCATTCACAGAGCACTCACTGGTGAGAGAGTGGTGAAGAGCAGCATGCAGGCAGGGAAAAGCATGTTGAAAGACCCTTTGACAGCAAAGAACTTGGCTTGAATGAGAAACTATGACGACAGTGAGTTAAAGAAGAATAAAAATGAACAAATGAGGACATGGCAGGGCAGCAGTCAACTCAGGCTGGCCATTGTAAGACGTGTGAATTTATTCTAAGTGTAATGGACACCACTCAAGAACTTTATGCGGGTTGACCACATTGATTTATCCAAATTGGGACCTTTTGTTACCATGAGGGCATTATGAAAAATTCCACTTGGATAACTGACTCAAATGAGACTGTCCTAAACAGAACAGCTACCAGGTCTGCCTACATCTGAAGAACTCTTGCTGCTGTGAGCAGAAGAGATGGCAGTGGGGCAGAGGCGAAGCCAGGAGGCCCTGGCTCTAGCCAGTCCTCTAAGGGAGGGTGGGGAGTGACGACGGCACTGGGAATCGAAGCAGCAGACGGGTATTTTGGAGGAAGACTCAACAGAACTTCTTGATGTTTCATCAATAAGTTTATTCAAGGATAAAACTGGCAAAATGTGAAGTACTATTGATGGGGATGAAGTAATATGTGGGGTATACCAATGACTACAGAATACTTTAGAACTTTTAAAGATACACTGATTCTACCATATAATATAAAACATTATAAAACTATAAACCAATATGTGCATACCATCTTCAGCAATTTTCCTTTTAACTAACCCCTTGTACACCTGAAGTAAACATTTATGCAAAGTACTAGCAAATGTTGATATTAAAAACAATTTTAAGGAAAAGTGATAACCTTATGTAAAGCTAAACTCAGGTTTCCAGATATCTACTTCCTTAATCTACAATGAAAAATGTCCTCAAAAACAGATAGGTTTTCTTAGATTTGCAATACTTCATTAATTTACAAGTCTGTAAGTTCGAGGTTTAACTCAGATGCATTTCTTTATAAAACTTAAAAATTAATAAATTAAAAATGGCAAACTTTCCAAAACAGAAAGATGCTTATGAAATGGAAATTTCAGAGAACACAGAATGCAAAGATAAAACACTGTCCTTTCACTATTAAAAAAATTTTTTAAAAAGTCAAACTTACTTTAAAATTCATTTAGTCTAAGTCACCCTTATGGTGGTAACATAAGTAGAATGCCTAGGACATGGTTACTGCTTACTATCTGCCGAGAATAGGGAAGGCACTCTATGAAGGTATTATTAGGGAAAACTCGTCTTTAGTGCTTAAGAAACTACTAGTACTAAGTTATATACATGGATTCCATATTCAACATTTTGTGCTAAAAAGGACTTTACGAAACAGCATTATTCACCTAATTCTCTTACGTATCTCTACCATTTAATATTAGAACATACCTTCAAAATATTTTTGCTGAATGAATGTGTACAGCATTATTCTAGAATTATTTCAACATGGTATAATAAATACGTCAACATTTTACATGTAATTTCAGAGTTGGAAAATAACTTGATTAAAGTCTCACAGTTACTAGGTGATGGCATCAGTAATAAATCCAGGCCTGCTGCTGGGTTGTAGGCCAGATTATCCTACACTGTCAACTGAAAGTATCAGCTTAGGTTCTCAGATGTGATTTCTCCAGTATGAAAACAGAGGCACCACCCTCTAACCAGATGGAAAGTTCTTATAAAGCATACAAATTGGCATTTCACTTAAAAAAATTATTTTAGTGTTTCAAATGGCGAGTGAAGGATTTCTCAAAGCTTTAATAATCATAGAGCTTGCTATCTCTAAGGTAGCTATTCTCAGTTTCACTCTGTGGATTATTTCATGAGAGGAAAAAAGAATGCATGGACCACCAACCCTACCTATACTCACTTGCCACTGAAAAAACACCTCATCATTACTCATGGGAAGAATGGCATCTGAGAAAATACTTGAGAAATGTCATTAAGTAAATTATTAATCCAGGCCATAAAACAGACTAGAGACACTGTCATATTACAAACCTTAGAAGAAACCAGCTGGCAGACCACCCAGAGACTCCGAGGAGCCCATCAGCGGTCTGTGGGGACCACACTTTGAGAACCAGTGTTACAAGAAATGAAACTGCTTCCTCTTCAGTAATTCAGGAACTCAATTTTCCCCTCCCTTAGAAGAACACACTGTCCTTGTACGCCAAAAACATCAAAGTATTAAAGACCTCTAAATTCTTCTAAAATACTGTCATAACCCCAAACTACCTTGTTTATGGGATGTAGTTATACAGTTGTAATTAATAAGGCAGTGAACTTCTAATATGTGTGAACATGTATATCTGTATAGAATACATACACATAAACACAGTTCTTACTTAGCTTTTTAGATTTCTGCTTTAACAGTGGAACCATCATCATTCTGAAAAAACAGAACTTACTATATAATAAATTAACTTTATTAGATATACCTAAGAGTCATTTTCAGGATATATGCTAAATATTAAAAAACAACAACAAAAAGGGGCCAGAAGTATATAAGAATACTATCTTTGTGGAGACAGCTATATTATTTATCTGATATACATACATATGTATGTGTGTGCATATACACACATATATATCCATCTATGAATATGTGCATATGCATACAGGCTTCTCAGGTGGCTCAGTGGTAAAGAATCTGCCTGCCAATGCAGGAGACACAGGCTCCATCCCTGGGTTGTCAAGATCCCCTGGAGGACAAAATGACAATCCACTTCAGTATTCTTGCCTGGAAAATCCCATGGACAGAGGCGCCTGGCAGGCTACAGTCCATGGGGGTCACAAAGAGTTACCACTGAGTGATTAAGGACACACATACAATAGAGATGTATCAGCATCACATTATATTTTTAATTTGCATTTCCCTAATGACGAATGATGCTGAGTACCCTGGCATGTGCTTACTGGTCCTTCACAAATACAAGTGTTCCTTCGTGAAGTGTCTTCATGAATTTTCTGGTCCATTTTTCATTGGATTGTCTGAATTTGTTTGAAGAAAAGGAAAATGTCTTAGGTAGAACACAAAGGGGAATTAACACACATGCAAGGAAACGATTACCGTGAAATCTAAAAACAGATCAGGGATAAAGGCAGGTGTTGACTGGAGAACGGAAGAGTTTAAAGTGAAATCGTAGAGGGGGTTCAGTTATTGTTGACAAAGTCCCAGGTACGACCATGGGAGTTCTGGCTGAAGCAGGCTGGAGGACAGCATCATCAGAGCAGAGGAAATGAAAGTGAAAGACAGGGTATTGGAAGGATCATGTATATAACTACTGAAACAACCAAGAATTAAAAGAGGAGTATGATGGACAGAAGGAAAATGAACCAGATCTTTTCATATATCAGAGAAGAACCTAGGTACTTTTTATGGAATAATATTTTAGTCATAATAAGGAGGTGAAAATAAGGTTTTTTGAGGTGAGTCAGTGAGAGAAGATTTAAAACACATTTTCTGAAATGGGATAATTAATAGAGTGGGAGAATTATGTCATTGTGGAATTCTGAGTTTAAAAAAGTGTAACTTAAAATAAGGTTGTTATGTTTTGCTTTGTCATATTTGATTCATTCAGAAATTTAAATTAATATTTTAAAGGATTTGGTTTCTCAGAGGTGTTAAGAGCTAAGAAAGATTGTTAAACAGATAGATGTTCGTACCAAGTTTCCCTGAAAGGTTGTCTAGAAACGTGCTGAATATAATTCCCAAATTATGGCATGAATATCCTTCAGTAGCTCTGCAAAAATTCAGTCATCCAAATGGCAGAATTGTATACAGACTGCATTTCTCAGGAGATGATGACCATCAATATAATTAAACACCGTTGACGCAGACACTCTTATTTAACCAAGTTTAAAGCAATAGCAAAACAAAAACCTCTACATAAATACAGCTCTTAGAAAATGCCCCATTATTACTAACAGACATTACCTTAGTCCTGCTGTCAGGAGAAACAGACCCGTAGACTGGCTGTACTTACCTCATGCTCCTGAGGAGATCTCCAGTGTACTGGACACTACACCAGAGGCTGGGAATGCAGAGGCGATTAAAATGTGGTCCTCATCCTTTGGGAGGTGATGTTTTAATGTGCAAGACAGGCCAGAAAAGGAGGGGTGGGAAAAGAGTACGAAGAAGGAGAAGAGTGCTCTGGGCAGAAGAAAGCATAAGCAAGGCACGAGACCTAAGTGTGGGTGAGTGAGTGAGTGAGGTGCAGGCAGAGAAAGTTGGGAGTAGGAGGGAGGGGAAAGGGGAGAGAGAGGCAGAGAAAATGAGAAGTCAAGGATGACTGTATGGTTTGCAGTTTTATTGACTTGGTAAGAGGCAGTATCCTCACATGAGAAATTAAACATCTATAGGCAAAGAGGAATTTGAAGGATAAGCTAAGGAATTTGGTTTCAGATGCATATGTGAAGTGCTCATAAGTGTGTAAGACTAGAGAGTGGACGCAGACACATCATAACATACATGATAATAAGAGCAGTGCCTGACATCAAGCATTTAGAGCCTATACAGTGTTCAACCTTAGGGAGCAAATACATCTGAAAGGCCATGTTAGAAGCACCTGTGGAGATCACTGAAACCTCACACATACATATACATTTTTAAATTTAATCCTAAGGTCCAAACCCTTCGGACTAAAAGAATGGCACAACTGTCATTGAGAAACGTGGAGAAGCGTAGAGCATGACTCCAGCTGCTGTCCAGTTTCTTCACCCTTTCCCCGTCATTGTTCTTAGCTCCAGCCAAACTCATTATTCACTGCTTACTAATTTGTAAAGTTGTTCAAATGCACATATTCACACCTATCTATTTCTCTTGGCCTTGAATGTGTGCCCTCTTCACTTAGCCATCTTTTCGCTTGAAATCTTATTCAAAACTCATCCCCGATTTCTTACATATTATAAAGATGCCTTTGATCTTTTAAGAACATTTCTCTCCGTTCGCTGAGTGTCTAGCTACCTTGAATTCTGCCACTGTACTTTATTTACTGCTATAATGTTTCACATAAATGAGATAAGAAGTATCAGGAAGGCAGGGTCTGTGTTGTGCTCATCTGTGCTTCGTTTTCCTTCAACATTTAGCACAAGTTTTAGAAGACTGAACTGGAACACATTCTATTCAGAAATTAGAAATTAGTGATACTTCTAAAACTAGAATTACAATGTAGATCCGTAATTTTTATTATTTTAAGTTTTCGTATAGAGGATGAGATGGCTGGATGGCATCACCGACTTGATGGACGTGAGTTTAAGTGAACTCTGGGAGATGGTGATAGACAGGGAGGCCTGGCGTGCTGCGATTCATGGGGTCGCAAAGAGTCTGACACGACTGAGTGACTGAACTGAACTGGACTGAACTGAATGTCATATGTGCAGAGCACTTTAAAAATCCAATATATATGAGTATACAAATCAATATTAGACCAATATTTTAAATAACATTCACATTTAAAGGAATTCTAGCCATGCTATTAGTCACTATTCTGAGTTGTTAAATTCTGAGTTACATTTCAAAATCAATTGTGATACAGTAAGCTTTTTATCCTGGAGGTGCTTTTTTGGCAAGGATTCAAATTCTAACTGAAGGGGATTCAACTGGGTGATATTATGTTGTATGAACAGCTACACACTGTTAAAATGAAAATGCTACTGTATATCTAAATTTTCTTAAAACAATTTAAACCCATAATTTAAACTCAATTTAAACAGTACTCAGAATCAATTTAATTCCAAATACAAAGTATGCAAATTTTCATGTGAATATACACTGTACCCTGTGTTTGCCCTGAAGTCTGAGAGGGCAAAGGACACGGATGGATTGTTTAAACTAATCATTTAATCCAGCCCATGACAAACTCAAGGTCACTGCAGCACTTTTCAAAAAAGCTGAACCATGTATCTTACAAAGTAATTTATAAAGTACCTACAATATAAAGTAACACACTCCATACAGAAAAAATTAACTGACACAATTAGTATATTATAATAAATGCAACTTGTTAAAAGCATAAACTAGAACATGATGTAAATATTATAAAATAATCATTCTTAGATAAATATCTCAGCATTATGAGATACTAACCAACATTACACCCAACAAACATTAAAAGGGAGAACCAAATAGTGCAGGCTTCTTAGGAGTGGACTTTACAGCTTTTGTCTGTGGTTCCTCTGTGTACTTCCCAGTGCCCAGAGCACAGCAGAGGGTCAATAAATACACAATGTATGAATATGAAACACTGAATTAGAAACTGGGGAGATAAAAGAATTATGGATCCTGTCACCAAAAACATTACAGAGACAGTAAAACAAGGCAGCAAATTGTGAATATCCACAATAGCAGTACAAACAAGGGTATTACACATACTAGAGCAGAAAGTGTTAAACAACAGTACAACATTCTGAGCAGGGGGAGAGGGTGGGTGGCTGTGTTTATATATTAACAGCATGCGTTAGAAGGGGAGCTAGAACTGAAATCCAGGTATCACCACGTGGACTAATTTTAGAGTTGTAGGAAGGGACTGAGAAAAAAGGATGGATCTGTGGTCCTAATACTACTTAGATTTATAGACCCTTGTAAATTGGCACAGCATATTTGGCTTGGTTTAGGAAGCTTGGGAGGCAGAAAATGTAAGTATGATTCATATAAGTATATGTAAACTATTGGAAGGAAACAGTATACTCAAAGTTGCCTCCGTATTTCCTAGAAAGTTCCTGTTAATTTTTTTTTTTAAGAGTAACTGTTTCAGCATTATACCAAAAGAATCTGAGATATATGAGTAGAGTGGGAGGAAACCACAAAAAAATCCACAGTTTAACAAAATTATATTTTGTAGAGAACCCTTTAAAAAAAGTCATTGAATTGGTTTTATTTTTTGAACAATATCTGAACAGTAATATTGAGCCACCTTCTCCTCTGAAGGTTTTAGGTAACCTTGTTTTTGTTGTTTAGTCGCTAAGTCCTGTCCGACTCTTTGTGACCCTATGGACTGTAGCCTGCCAGGCTCTACTGTCCATGGGATTTCCCAGGCAAGAATACTGGATTGGGCTGCCATCTCCTTCTCCAGGGGATTTTCTTGACCCAGGGATAGAACCTGGTTCTTCTGCATTGGCAGGCTGAATTCTTTACCCCTGACCCACCAGGGAAGCTCTGCTCCAACACAAAGGGACAACACAGTAACTCCATTCCTCCTGCTTAATCATGCCAGTAGCTACTGGCAGCAGTATTTGCTAACTGCTGGGAGAGGGAACTTGTTCAGTTTCCTTTTGCAAAGTTATTCAACAAAGTAGTCACATGTCAAAGAGCCATCAGATCAATGCCATGTATCAATACATCATGTTCTGCTGGTATTAACAGTTTCCAAGAAAGGACCTCTAACAGGTTTTCAGGTTACCGAATGCATAGAAGAAAAATCTGCTCATTTTCCTTGGCTATTAATCTACTAGCATATCATTATTTATTTCATATAATCTGGAAATTTAAGAGGAAAAAGATCACTGCTTACCCAACAAACCCATGTTATCCAAGGAACAGTCATTATCCAGACAGGAGTTAAAACATGTTGAAATTTATGAGAATTTATAGAGCTTCCAGATAAAAAAGTAGATTTCTCATCTTTTCAGACCACCCCAAAGCCAGTCTGTAAACTACAGGATCAATCTATTCTAATTCAGTGTTCAGAGACATAAGTTTCTGCTGAAGGGGTTGCATGCATGGACAACAGCTGGGAAAAAGAAACCCTTTCATCTCAAAATGGAAGCAATTTCTTTTTACAAACTGGAGTGATGACATGGAAGAACTGTCACAACCAGTGTACAGCAGGACGCCCGTAAGTTCAAAACCACCAATGAAAGCACAGGAAACGAAGCAGATGTATAAACAGCAAACATCTGAGCCACACAACAAATTTCCTATTCCTATGTCTTCTCTTGCCATTTATTCTTAACATAATTAGTACGTTCACTATACTTAAACATGATAAAGAGTAGTAAACTCATGATTGAAAAAGAAATTCTCAGTATTTTATTTCTGCCTACTCTTCTAGAAAATGAAATGAAGAAAAGTGGATAAAGTAATAGAAAGATATGTATCTTTATTTCAGGCAGGTTCTTATTTGGCAAGAGCTTCAAGTTTTATTGAATGACAGGAATAACAAAGCCCTGGTTAGAAGACATATGGGAAATCCACATTTTTCTTTATTTTGTAGGATAATGAACTGAGGATTCTGGAGGTCAACATCAAGAAGCTCTAATCTACATTTTAAAATTATTGTTCAGAAACATTTAGAAAAAGCTGCAAATGTCACAAGTGAGGAAACTGCCTAACCAAATAACTTATTATCTGCCTGTTTTTGCTTTGCCCAATGATCTCCATTAAAGACTGTTAACCGGCAAACTCAGTCCTTCCTAGGCATGGAGCCAATGCTATCTTCTTAGGTATCGGCCAGAAAGGGTAAAAGAGATTATCTCTCTTTATAGAGCTGGCTATCAAGCACCAATAAATTCAGGTTTAATTCAAGGAATACCAACAGCCTCTGAATTTCTTCTGTAGGTCTAGGCATCAGGCATCTTTGTCCGATTAAACAATTAACTAAATATTAAGCAATATACCAAATTAAACAATATATGCCCAACATCTAACACTGCAAGTAAGATCACCATTATTTGAGCACTAAGAAAAAAGATATACTGCCAATTAAACTGATACAACGCTTTCTTATCGGTGCTACTCAAAATTCGGGCCCTGATCAGCACCATACCACAAACTGCTGTCAGTATTCAGCAAAATAAGAGAAAATGAATGTTTAGAAACTTTTATAATATTGTGACATAACTATGATTTTTTTTAGTATACTTTATAAATGTGGGAAAGGTAAAAAAATACCAACAATAAAAATAAAAACCAGACTTTTACTCCAACTTGTTGAAGAAGCACGGACTTAGAACTTTGACTCTTCTGAATCTATTTTTGATGCCGAGTCATCTGGACTCATGTTCCTCTGTTATCAAGCTGCTCCACAATCAACTCCTGGGTTTTAATTTCAGACAGGGACAAGCACTCTTCAAACTTAGATCCGCTCTCCATTTTACCAGAAGGATTCAGACAGTGACAGCTGTGTTACTATACATCACTAACCATTCAAACATCAGAAAGCTCAAGGTTAAAGAAAATAATCTCAGAGTTCAGAAAACAATGGTATCATTTATTACTCTGTCATCTTTAAAATTTCTTGATGCTCTCAACTCTTTATTTTTCCCAATACAAGTTTGAAAAAAATTACTTTGCCCCCATGTCTGTTTTTGTCCCTTGTAAACAACATTCTGGCTGACACCTCAGCAGACACTCTTCATCATCTACATAGAAGATATGTGGGGAGTCCACAAGTAGCATTATTTAAATATACAGATCTCTGGAGCCCAAACAATGTAATTAATCACATGAACTCAACGCATTCTAGAAGCTCAATTTTCTCCGTCTTCTATTTATATTGATTTGAAAAATTCATTAACCAAATTATCCTAATATCTAAATATGTCCTATTCATTAATTAGGGATTGCCAAAGGTTTAGAGGACATAGTCTACTCTTGGATGTTATTAATGGCTACTTTTTGTTTCCAAGTTATATATAAAAGCCATACATGTTTATCACAGAACATTTGGAAACTATAGAGAAAAACAGTAAGGATAAAAATCATCCTTAATCTCAAGGTCAAATTAATTATAATTAGTTTATAAATTGGGTAAGTCTAGGGTGAAAATAGACTACTCAATAAAACAATTATTTTATTTGAAAAACTAGAAATTAATGTTTTCCTAACTTCACTTATGAGAGTCATTAAAATGTTCCTAAAATGAACACAGAATTCTAAGAAATCTTAGAAAAGCAACTGGGCTTCAATCATCACGTTATACTCCCATACCTAAGATACATCGAGGCATCATGTTATAACAACTCAGCTAAATAATTTTAGAAAATACCTAAGATCACAGCTTGTAGGGTTTGTGTCTTTACACTTTATTTTGAGAAGAGCAGGAAAAAACAGATTAACTGAGATTCTGAGGAGAACTTTAAGATAGCAGTTAGATACAAATTCACCAAAAGTCACTCCATATTGACAAACAGGAGTAACTGGTCTAAGAGTACACAGATGGAAGAGAACAGAAAAGTAGGATGCACGATGACACCAGCTTGCTGAAATGTTACGGGCAGGTACAGTTTAATGGACACTAGTGGACAAAGTGCAATTAAACTCAAAGGAGCTAATAGAAATGGCATATTGATGAATTATACAAAATAATTTAAAAATCATATGGCACTTTTATCCAGTACCCAAAACGTTGCTGAAATATGGGTAACAAATGTGGATGAGAAAAGCAAGCTCCAATATTTACCTTATTCCACAAATAAAAATCAATTCAGTGTACATCACAGATTTAAGCATGAAGTCAATAACCATAAAAATATCAGAAGAAAAACCTGAGAGAGAATTTTTATGACTGTGGGATACATAAAGATTCATTGGACAAAGCATGAGAAGTACAAATAATCCAATAAAAACAGGCAGAAAACTGAACAGGTATGCCACAAAGTGAGACACATGAATGGCCAATAAACATATTAAAAGATGCTGAGTATCATTCATCATTAAGGAATNGTCATAAAAATTCATTGGACAAAGCATGAGAAGTACAAATAATCCAATAAAAACAGGCAGAAAACTGAACAGGTATGCCACAAAGTGAGACACATGAATGGCCAATAAACATATTAAAAGATGCTGAGTATCATTCATCATTAAGGAATTAGAAATATATATATCTACTAGAACATATAAAATAAAAAGACTAACAAACCCCCAAAAAGCTACATACAAGAGTACATTCTATATAATTCCATTTATATGAAATTTAAGAAAACACAAGTTAATCTATGGTGACAGAAAGTGGTTGGGGGCAGCACGCAGGTTGTGACTGGAAATGGGAATTTCCTTAAGGAATGCAAATGTTAGTCCAAGTTTGGGGTGACAGTTACATGGTAATGCAGAATTGCCTAAGTTCCCAGAACTGAAGAACTAAAATGTACATTGCCTTGTGCTAATTTTATATGCACAAATATGTATATTAACATATCACATACATATATGCATTTATATACACTATCTCTCTACATACATATATAGTCTAAGAGAAAGACTGAATTTAAGTCTTCTTTGCACAACGAGTAATTTAATCAACAAACATACACTGAGTTCCTAGCCTAAGAGAAAGACTGAATTTAACTAAGTCTTCTTTGCGTGAGTAATTTAATCAGCAAACATACATTGGGTTCCTAGCAGATGCGACATTACTTGTTTCTGTGTTAAACATGAACATATCTTAACCTGACTTAAACATTCCAATACAAATACTATGTTTAAAGTAAACACTGTAAATCTCCCTCCTAAGGAATGGTAACTTGTCNCGAGTAATTTAATCAACAAACATACACTGAGTTCCTAGTCTAAGAGAAAGACTGAATTTAACTAAGTCTTCTTTGCGTGAGTAATTTAATCAGCAAACATACACTGGGTTCCTAGCCGATGCGACATTACTCGTTTCTGTGTTAAACATGAACATATCTTAACCTGACTTAAACGTTCCAATACAAATACTATGTTTAAAGTAAACACTGTAAATCTCCCTCCTAAGGAATGGAAACTTGTCAGTTCTCTGATGACAACACTGTTCAGTGCTTTTTTCTGCATCCGAGATATCCCATATCTTTTTAAAACAGAATAAACTCCTATCCGCAAAAATGAAAACTACAAGTATAATATTTTAATAATAATTAACATTTGATGTCAATTACTCTCTATTTATGTGTTTATATATTTTCAAATACTTTTCTAAAGCTAGATAGTTAACCAAGGTCTGAGAAAACAACTTATACAACAGACTGTCGAATCTTGTTCACAATTGAAATGGTGGTATACTTGGATGGTTAGAATTGACCTTGACTTCTCTGCCTAAATGATGTTTGTGAGCAATACTCAGGCTTCCACAGACTAGAACATTTTCAACAAAACAGTGCTAATCACTTGCAAAAGAACCACTGAATTTCAAAATTTTTCTTTGGTAGAGAAATGCTTACTGTCTCCCACCTAGATTGCTATGCTTGAGTCATTTCATTATCTGTTGCATTTTCTTGATAGGAAATTCCATTTCATGATAACAAAAATCCTCAATGCTGTTGTTAAAGATATTTCAAAATTATGTGCTATGACAAACTCATGTGCTTCTTTGTGCTTTCGAAATATCTATGTATAAAACAACTGCAAGTTCCAGGCAGAAGAAAATATTACTAAACATACACGACATACCAAAAGTAGGCAAAATATGGTCCAGAATGTTCTGATTTTTCTAAATTTCTTAGTTCTTAAGAATTTAATTAAAGGAAAAAGTCATCTTGATTTAAAGTTCTCCGAATCATTTCTTATCATAAATAATAATGATCTAAAGTTACTGTGCTTGCATGTACCTAGAATTATAATAAATGCCATGTGTCAAAGAGGGTATTACTAGAGTAATTTTCATTATCTATAGAATTAGTTCCCACAATACATTTAATGGCCTGTTATATGTTTAGCTGGCAAGTTTCTACATCTACTAACCCATAATTTTATACTAGAAAATTATAGATCAACCAACTGTTTTTATTTTGACTACATCCAAAATATATTAATTGTGGCACATACAGTCAATAAATGAGCCATTATTTCTCCAAGGTGTATAAAATACATACATAATGATGCCAACTGCATTAAATTTCCCTGCCAAACAGGAAAACAATTAAAGTTGTGTTAACTATAAAATCAGGATTACATTTATTTTAATAAAAGCAAAAGTTTTACCTTATGATTTTTTTTCAACGTCAGATATGCAGTTATGTGAATGGTAACCTAATACTGACTGTATAAAATATGAACTATGCAGAGGTTTTACAGCTGGTTTTGATCAGCTTCCTTTGTTTAACATTAAAAGTTAACTTCCAGAAGATACATACAAGCTACAGGTAATGGTTACCAGATGGAGATGTTCTTCCTGTTACTGTGTCTGATATCATAAAGAATATGCCGTTAAGAAGGGGAAAAAAAAAACGTGGGCAGAGATTCTGATGTTTTCTGTGATAAAAACAGGCTCTTCCCAACTAACGCTGGCCAGTAAAGTCAAAGACTCTTCACCATCAGAATGCTGTTGTACTTTTATAAGAGTACAACAAGGTTACATTCAGCATACATGGCAAAACTTTTACAAAATTTACATAAGCACTGTTAATTATTAGCTCTTCTTTCCTGTCAAAATACTTAAATTACAGCCTATTGAGTAACATTAATGTTTTATTACTCACAATCAGTTCAGAACAAAAGGTTTGCTCCCCACTGCACATGCCAGGCACCCACGCCATGTCCTGCAACCGGCTAACTTACCGTAAGTCAAGCCCTTGGAGTCTAAATGCCCTGTTTCCTACCAGGGGCCCCAGCAAGAGTCTCTCAGCCCCAAACTATTGCATTTACTGATATTAGGCTATTATCTGAAAACAGCATGAAAAATAAGGTCAAAACTTGAAGAGACTCTCAATTTCTTTTAAATGTGATCTCATAGTTTAGATTTTTAAATTTCATTTCCTTTCACTTCAAGGATGCTATTATTTTCCTCAAAATGAAATACTCATTTTTCTTGAACTATTCTCCTATCTATAACTTCCACTATCTAACTCCAAAATTATTTCCAGTCTCTATGAGATCAGATATCACTAATTCCTAAAGCAGCACAAAAATTATTTCCTTCGTAAAGCTTTTCCTGATTCTTAGAGGAAGAATTAATTTTTCCCTCATTGAACAACTATAACATCTCATATATTACATCTTCATTAGCAGTATATTCATTTCATAATTTATCATATCCACTGTTGGACTGTATATAACCTCTCTAGTAAGGCAGAAGGCATCCTATATGGTACTTTTCGAAGGTTTTAGCCCTCACTGTACCCCTAAGACATTCTGATGAACTCAATACAGCTGAGCAAAGAAAAGACTTAAAATAAGGTATTACTTTGCTTTTTGAGACTGTCTAAATTATAAAATGAAATAAATATTAAATCATTTATAGTATACTAACATATGTTGAGTATCAGAAAAGTAAATCATACTATATTAAAATTTGTATCTTAAGTATATCCAACAAAAATACACTCATCAAAATACCTGTACAAAAGTAATATTAATAATAGCTCTAATTGGATTAACCCAAATATTTACTAAAATTAAAACTGATAAGTTAATTGTGCTGAATTTGTACAATGGACGCGGCACTATTTTACAATAGCTAGGACATGGAAGCAAGCAAATTTAGATATCCATCAACAGATAAATGGATAACAAAGTTGTGGTACATAATACACAATGGGATATTACTCAGCTATAAAAAGGAGTGCATTTGAGTCAGTTCTAATGAGGTGGATGAACCTAGAGCCTATTAGACAAAGTGAAGTAAGTCAGAAAGAGAAAAACAAATATGTATATTAATCCATATATATGGAATTTAGAAAGATGGTACTGATGAACCTATCTGCAGGGCAACAATGGAGATGAAGACAGAGAGAATGGACTCGTGGACAAAGAGGAGGGTGGGATGAATGGAAAGAGCAGAATGGAAACATATGCATTCAGTTCAGTTCAGTCGCTCAGTCATGTCCAACTCTTTGCAGCCTCATGGACTGCAGCATGCCAGGCTTCCCTGTCCACCACCAACTCCTGGAGCTTGCTCACACTCATGTCCATTGAGTCGGTGATGTCATCCATTATGATATGCAAAATAGATAGCTGATGGGAATTTGTTGTATGACTCAAAGCTCAAACCAGTGCTCTGTGACAACCCAGAAGACTGGGATAGGGGTGGGTGGGAGAGAGGTTCAAGAGGGAAGGGGCATATGTACACCTAGGGCTGATGCATACTGATGTATGGCAGAAACCAACACAGGATTGCAAAGCAATTATCCTATCATTAAAATAAATTTCAAAAATTATACAATGGAATGCCATTGAGCACAAGAATAAATAATAATTGATCACAACTGTGATGACTCTCACATGATGAGTAAAAGCAGCTAGATTCAGAAGAATATACACTGTAAGCTTTCATTTATATTATTAGATCCATTAGAATAATACTTATCAGGTTCAGTAAACTCCCTTGATACCAAACTCTCTCTCAGTCTTTGACAGTAAAGAGAATGCTGATAACAGTTATGCTGGGATGATGGGCACCAACTAGGCCTTCCTGAGCAAGCCCAGGATGTGTTCACATTTTACGGCAAAAATCTTCTCTAGCTTGAGTATCACATCTGCCTTCACTTTCTCATCTCCAATTCTCTGTTTAATTATTTTGAAAAAGACTTTTTTTCTCCCACCATTGAAATGGACCTATTCTTTTCACATCTTATCAAATTCAATAATCAAGTTTCCAGTTGGCTCAAGGAGTAAAGAATCAGCCTGCAATGCAGGAGAAACAAGACGGTTCGTTCCCTAAGTCAGGAACATTTCTAGGAGAAGGAGATGGCACCCACTCCAGTTATTCCTGCTGGGAAAATCCCATCAACAGAGAAGGCTTGAGGGCTACAGTCCACTGGGTCACAAAGAGTCGGACAGACGCATGACTAAGCAGACGCATGCACTTATGATTTAGACTTAAGTCTTCATTTTAGTCAACTTCTCAGCAGGATCTGAAACATCTTCCTCATTTGGCTACTAGGATGCCATGCAGCTTGGACGTATGGGCCACCTGGCTCTGTCTTTATGGCTTTAACCTGTGAATGTTAGGTTACCTTCCATGGCTACTCTCCAGTCATCTCTCTGTCTTTTCTCTTAAATTATCTCATACTATCTTATGACTTTAAATATCATTTATATGCCAATGACTCCAAAATTTTTATCTTTAGTGCCAATCTCTCTCATGAATTCAAGTCCTCTATTAAACTGCCTACTAGATTCCTTCACTTAACTGTCAATGACACTACTATACAAAGGTTCATATAGTCAAACCTATGTTTTTTCCAGTAGTCATGTATAGATGTGAGAAGGATCATAAAGAAGGCTGAGCACTGAGAATTGATGCTTTTGAACTGTGGTGTTGGAGAAGACTCTTGAGAGTCCCTTGGGTGGCAAGGAGATCAAACGAGTCAATCCCTAAAGGGAATCAACCCTGAATATTCACTGGAAGGACTGAACCTGAAATTCCAATACTCTGGCCACCAGATGTGAAGAGCCAATTCATTAGAAGACTCTGATGCTGGAAAAGATTGAAGGCAGAAGGGAACAACAGAGTATGAGATGGTTGGATGGCTTCACAGACTCAATAGACATGAGTTTGAGCAAGCGCTGGGAGAAGGTGAAGGAAAGGGAAGCCTAGCGTGCTGCAGTCACAAAGAGTTGGACACGACTAAGCAACTGAAGGAANACCTATTCTTTTCACATCTTATCAAATTCAATAATCAAGTTTCCAGTTGGCTCAAGGAGTAAAGAATCAGCCTGCAATGCAGGAGAAACAAGACGGTTCGTTCCCTAAGTCAGGAACATTTCTAGGAGAAGGAGATGGCACCCACTCCAGTTATTCCTGCTGGGAAAATCCCATCAACAGAGAAGGCTTGAGGGCTACAGTCCACTGGGTCACAAAGAGTCGGACAGACGCATGACTAAGCAGACGCATGCACTTATGATTTAGACTTAAGTCTTCATTTTAGTCAACTTCTCAGCAGGATCTGAAACATCTTCCTCATTTGGCTACTAGGATGCCATGCAGCTTGGACGTATGGGCCACCTGGCTCTGTCTTTATGGCTTTAACCTGTGAATGTTAGGTTACCTTCCATGGCTACTCTCCAGTCATCTCTCTGTCTTTTCTCTTAAATTATCTCATACTATCTTATGACTTTAAATATCATTTATATGCCAATGACTCCAAAATTTTTATCTTTAGTGCCAATCTCTCTCATGAATTCAAGTCCTCTATTAAACTGCCTACTAGATTCCTTCACTTAACTGTCAATGACACTACTATACAAAGGTTCATATAGTCAAACCTATGTTTTTTCCAGTAGTCATGTATAGATGTGAGAAGGATCATAAAGAAGGCTGAGCACTGAGAATTGATGCTTTTGAACTGTGGTGTTGGAGAAGACTCTTGAGAGTCCCTTGGGTGGCAAGGAGATCAAACGAGTCAATCCCTAAAGGGAATCAACCCTGAATATTCACTGGAAGGACTGAACCTGAAATTCCAATACTCTGGCCACCAGATGTGAAGAGCCAATTCATTAGAAGACTCTGATGCTGGAAAAGATTGAAGGCAGAAGGGAACAACAGAGTATGAGATGGTTGGATGGCTTCACAGACTCAATAGACATGAGTTTGAGCAAGCGCTGGGAGAAGGTGAAGGAAAGGGAAGCCTAGCGTGCTGCAGTCACAAAGAGTTGGACACGACTAAGCAACTGAAGGAAATGGCACCCCACTCCAGTACTCTTGCCTGGAAAATTCCATGGACGGAGGAGCCTGGTAGGCTACAGTCCATGGGGTCGCAGAGTCGGACACGACTGAGCGACTTCAATTCAATTCAAGCGACCGAAGAACAGCTACTTAACTTTTGCACAATGAGTGAATTTAACATATAAATGCTAAATTTTGGCCCCAAACAACTATTCATCTAGCTGCTCAGACAAACATCCTAGACATCACTTTGATTTCTTCCTTATCTTTACATCTAATAATCCTGTCTGTGAGCAAGTCCTCCTGATGACCATACCTTCAAAATAAACCCAGACTGGATCACTTTTCACCACCAGTGTGAGGTACCACAAACCATATGAGAAGCTTCTTAACTAGTTACTCTCCCTGCTTCTACTCCTACAGCCAGCTACAGTGATCTTTTAAAAACCTTAAATCATCAAGAAGGTTCTGGGGATCCATTGTACAACAACGTACATGTGGTTGAAAATACTGTACTTCAAATTCAGAAACTGTTGGAATGATGAAGTGAAAAAATTAGTGAATTTACCTCCCTGGACAAAAATACTTATGAAACCCATGTGCTTAGTTTTAAAGTCAAATTCTAGAAGATAAATAAAATATCTGTACCTGAGAGCACAAATCCATTCCCTATTTATAAACTTCAGTAGTTTCCCATTAGACTTTGAACAAAATACAACTCCTTAGCAAGATTTATCAAAGTAATTCAAACCTTTTAAAAGCTTCTGTCCTATACAAAGTTGAAAAGTGAAAGTGACACAGAGAAACACAATGCCTACATAATCATGACCTTGCCTACATTTTACACCTCTCTTCTAGCATTTGACCCCACTTCCTCCACTCCAAACACCCTGAGATTTCTGTTTCTGAAACACATTTCAGTCTTAGGAACTTTATACCTCCTGTTCACTCCGTCTGGAATGATCTTCTCCTAAACTACTATATGGTACTCTATTTAACATTATTTACTTTTTTGCTCAAATTTCACCTCCCTCAAAGTAATCTAACTTTCCCTTTTCTTATCCTTCATGATTTTCTTTATAGCAGTTAACATTATCTATTCATTTACTTACTGACATTATTTATTCATTTATTATCTTTCTTGAACACCAAAGAAATTATCTTTATTATTTATTTATTTATTTATTTTATATTATTTATTCATGTATTATCTTTCTCGAATACCAAAATATAAGCTCTACGAGGACAGAGGCTTTGTGTGCCATTATATCCCCAGTGCCTGAAACAGCACTTTGGCAAGGTTCATCAGTAAACCTTTGATGAATCACTGAATGATGGAACCCCTGTGAAGCCAACAATTCTATCCAGTCTAACTCTACCTTGTTATACACAGCATAATTGAGGAGACCGGATTTTACTTATATCAGAATCCACATAATTATACACTATTTTTAACAGAGTTCTACCTTAGGAGTAGCAATATAAAATTGCAGTAGTTGTAGAATATTTTACTCTTGGGCCTGATAAAACATTAAACCAGAAACTATTCTAACATAACTGCCTGTCCCAGCCGTTTCAGCCAATTTTTGCACCTGGAACAGAAAGGGAAAAAAGCCAGGTGAACTTTCACTCAGTTACATGTAAGTGTGATGCCTTTCTTTTAATTTTATTTGGGCTTCTGAATGAAGCAAGTGATTTGAATAAAAGTGGTGCCAATAGGCTTACACAGTAGAAAAGCACAACATGCATTGTCTTTAAGCTTCTGGAAAAAAGTGTAATTTGAAACTTTACTGTCCTGATTTAAAAGAGAAAAACAAATATTTTATTAAGGATTCAGAAATATCTCTACACAGAGAATCACTGTTTATGGACATAATTTACTACTGCTTCAGTTTTCATTCAACTTAATGTATGCTAATATTCTGAATTAAAATTTTCAAGCCATTTAAATCAAAGGAAAACTATGTGCTCCACAACGGTTACCAACTTCATTACTCATTTTTGCTTTATCAGACAAGGTCCTTTCATGTCACATGTGTTACAGTACAATTAAAGGGACTGGGCACCATTTTTCTAAGAACCTGGTTGATCTGGAGCTGAACTTGATAACCCTGAAAACACAACTTGAGAAATGTACTGAAATTCAACCCCTAAAATAATGTGAGGAATATACTGGTAATTATCAAAAATTTAGAAATGGTAATAAAAATTCTTTTCTAATTTTTTTCTGTATTTCTTTAGTCTTATCATTTCTGTTAACCAAAACATTACAAAGATCTCATTAAACACCTTTTTCCTGCATCAAAAATAGTGTCTATCAAATAATAGATGATAAATAGATTTGTTATGAATGTTAATTATATAATAAAGATGTGTTGTGCTATGTATAAAAAATAGCTTATGAGACAGAGTTCCCCTTTCAANAAGACCTCATTAAACACCTTTCTCCTGCATCAAATATAGTGTCTATCAAATAACAGATGATAAATAGATTTGTTATGAATATTAATTATATAATAAAGATGTGTTGTGCTATGTATAAAAAATAGCTTATGAGACAGAGTTCCCCTTTCAAAGTTCTTCAGTTCAGTTCAGTTGCTCAGTCGTGTCTGACTCTTTGTGGCCCCATGAACCCCAGCACACCAGACCTCCCTTTCCATCATCAACTCCAGGAGCAAAGTTCTTAGATTACCTAAAAACATGATTATTATTAACAATAAATCTAATTCAATTATGATTACCTCCTATGTTTAAAATGTTTGATTTTTACTTATGAGAAAAATCACAGTTCACTGAAAGATACATTTTGTTACTCAAACACTGAAATCTGTAGCAAATTAGGAATGACTTGAAATTTATTACTCTTTGTCACTGACTTTGTAGATACTTAAGCAAATTAAATGTTCAGACTTATTCCAAATTTTCAACTTAACCAATAATATCATTCCCTACATTCATGAAATATATAAAAAACAAAATGAATAAATTTCACTATTTGCACTGACCACCTGGATTTCTGGTTTAACAATTGCTTACTACATAAATAAATTTTCCCCAACTTATATACATGTTTACTTAACTGCAGATAATTTGATACTAATCTTCTAGATCTTTAAACTTTATTACCAGAAATACTGGAGCACTTAAATCATCCTTAGGACCTCATAGGAAATAGTAAACATATAATATCACAAGGTCACTCAGACTGTACAGCATGGTAACTATAGTAAATAATACTGTATTGCAAGCTTGAAAGTTGCTAAAAGAGTAGATCTTAAAAGTTCTCATCACGAGAAATAGAAAAAAGAATTTTTGACTATGTATGGTGACAAATGTTAACTGGACTTAACTGTAGTGATCATTTTGCCATTATTATGTTGTACATGTGAAACTAATAAAATGTATGCCAAATATACCTCAATAAAAAAATCAGAAACAACTCAATCTTGCTTCATTCCCGTCCAACGAATAATATCAAATCTTCAATGCTTACATAATTTAATGTGATTTGTTACCTCTATTGCCTAGGAACCAAACTCACATAAAGAAAATCTTCCCCTTGGACTTGAAGGAACTGTGTACATAACAAAGCACTGGGATCTTAAGAATTTTGGTTTTAAAATCCACCTAAGTTCCTCTCACCTTGAAAACTCTATCCTTCACTGAGTTTTGCTGTGGTCAAAACAGCCTCATTAATTGAGTCATGTATATAACTAGGAAACATTATCTCACTGGTGTTGGAAATAGGAGTTATTGATTTGTGAACAGGTGCACTGCTTAAAATCATGTTTTTTATAATTCTAATTCCAGAGCTATTAATAATTAAATAGTTCCAGAGCTATTAATAACTACATTTTGATATTTAAGATATCAGGAAGAGTGAACACTAGGTGTCAGTGTAAGAAATGGAAAAATATTTTTAAAAACTTGTTTCCAATCAGGTGTATAACAAAGAAATCAAAAACAGCTGTGACCACATTTACTTATAATTGCATAATTCATTTAACAAGCCAATCTTTCTTTCAAACAAAAATTCCTGTTCCAAAACTATCAAGAGTTTAATATCAGATTAAGCTGATTATTAGAAGTTACAAGTCTTTTTGTAACTTCAGTTATATAAAGCACAGCAAGTAATTTTACTTTTACGGATACATATTCTGAAAAATGGTGTTAAATACAGGTATAAGCCTAAAAGTATTATGTTGCACGATTTCAGTTGGTGGAAAAACTATTTTAAAAAATAATAAAGCTGGATGATTAATTTTAAAATATTGAATTTTAACTTTTTCTCTGAAATCTCCTACATAAATGCCAAGGTGTTAGAAGGTAAAACGCATAAGGGTTGATTCATAGAAAACAGAACACGGGAAGGATGTCTGACTCTCCTCTAATCTTGGCACCAAGAGGTTATAACTTAACTCTGAAGGTGAACTTGTTGCTACTGTTTAGTCGCACAGTCATGCCCTCCTCTTTTGAGAACCCATGGACTGTAGCCTGTCAGGCTCCTCTGTGCGTTAGTTTTTCCTGGTAAGAATACTGGAAAGGGTTGCCATTTCCTTCTCCAGAGGATCTTCCCCATCCAGGGACTGAACCCACATCTCCTGCATTAGCAGGTAGATTCTTTACCACTGTGGCACCCAGGAAGCCCATCAATGCTAATACTGATGATAAAAATTGCATCTATTAACTCTAACAATATTTCAGATAAAAAGGTTTATATTTGGTAAAAAGCTTTCTCTTCAGAGTAAAGACTTTCAAAACAGATTTTGAAAGATCATTACTAGCAATAAAAATAATTGCCTCATATTTTAAAAGGTATATTCATATTAAATAACTGATCCTGCCCAATAATAATTATATAATAGATTAGCACAGTGCTCATTTTGGGGGCTTGGACTTTGGTTTCTGTCCTCTGAACCCTCTCTCACTGACCCATTTATGCATTTCTCTGTACTATCTCTCCAACTCGCTACCTACTTTGTAAATCTTTCCATGTGTTTTTCAGGCATGTTGGGTAACTTTTTCATACAATATTCTGCAAGTTATTCACTTGTGGGAAAGGGAAAAAACTAAACATAGTAGTCACGATAAAATACAAAATGCTGGGATTTGAAAAATCATTTAGGAGAGCATTCAAGGATTTGATGGAGAAAAATAAATACTTTCAGTCAACACTGTGCTCCTGTTTTCACTTTCACTTCTAGTTATGTTATGATTTCGAACTGCAGTCATAAGACAAGAAAGCATGAAGTTTATGGAAGTCTTCTATGCCCCAGGATTCAAACAAAGGCAATTTAGACCACTTTGTATCTAACAATTTCTTCTCAGGGATATAATGTTAGATGGGAATAGACAAGGAAGGAACAGGGAAATCCACATATAACAAGTTATCAAAACTGATACCTAAGAATTTTAAGATATCTAAGTATACCAAAAGAGAGAGGTAGGAGAAATCAAGACAGAACTGTATGTAGCATGATATTCAAAGTCAGGAGAGTGGCCCCAGAAATACGCCCAAGCTCTCTTTTGGCTCTTTCGTGTCTCTGCCTTCAACACTGTGTTATTCCCATTGTATAGATTTATGATTAAATTTACGGCTGGCATTAATGAAATCATGTTTTCATCCACAGTTGAAATCACTGATATAAATCATTTTATATAATGCATATCAAGTAGGTACATTCCTACAGATGAGTAAAACAAGTTTCAGAAAGACTAATGCTTAAGGGTGCACAACTAGCAAGTTATGAAGTCAAAATTCAAACCCAGGGATATGTCTCCAAAAGCTTTCCACTCTACCAGCATGTCCCAGCTGAAGGTTCAAAAACTCTTGTGGGTTTTGCAAAAGTAACCAGGAGAGTCACACTTAGAACAGTGATTAGTAAGAGAATATGTCAAATTGGTACATCTGAA
>SJYW01048857.1:0-12018 GCA_006410735.1 Raphicerus campestris
TCTGAGTGAACTCTGGGAGTTGGTGATGGACAGAGAGGTCTGGTGTGCTGCGATTCATGGGGTCACAAAGAGTCGGACATGACTGAGCGACTGAACTGAACTGAACTGAACTGAACTGTCTTGCAGGGTCTTCTGCTTTACCCCGGGATGTAGGATATCTCCTCACAGTTGCTCCAGCGCCGCGCAGCTGGTAGTCAGTAGTCTGAGGCACTGGTATACCTGACTTTGTTTGTCTTCTATCTTCCAGGGTTTATTTCTTATTACCTGATGTCTAACTTCTTGAAAATCACCGTTTTATATATATATTTTTCTGGATTTTGGCGACTATGAAGAAAAATAGCACAATGCAGGGGAGAGAAAGATCAACATGGAACAGAGCATAGAACTGGAAAGACAGCTCTGGACTCTACGCGTGATAATTTGAAGAAACAGTAAAGGATCAGAAGAAGTGAGCCATGAGGCTACCCTGGAGAAGAACATTTGAGGAGAGAAATAAGCAAATTTAAGAAGAGTGCTAGGAACATGATTTATAATAGCCAGGATGTAGAAGCAACCTAAATATCCATCAATGGAATTGGATAAAGAAGATTTGGTACATATGTAGAATAGAACAATAGTCAGCCATAAATAGAAACAAAATTATGCCCTTTATGGAGATGTGGATGGACCTAGAGACTGTCGTATAGAGTGAAGTAAATCTTAAAGAGAAAAAATATATAGAATATTAATACATATATGTGGAATCTAGTAAAATGGAATAGATGATCTTATTTGGAAAGTACAAATGGAGACACAAATGTAGAAAACAGATATATGGGTACCGAAGGAGAATGGGTGTGAGTGGGATGGATTGAGAGATTTGCATTGATGTGACTATGCATATACACACACACATATATATATATACTGCTGATACTATGCATAAAATAGGTAAGCACTGACACCCTTCTGTATAGCTGAGGGACTCCTACTCAGTACTCTGTGGTGACCTAAACGGGAAGGCAGTCCAATAAAAGGGGAGGTATATGTCTACCAGCAACTGATTCCCTTTGCTGTACAGAAGGAACACACCGTGAAGCAACTATCCTGCAATAAAAAAATAGACCAGTGCACAGTGATGGGGGCACGATTGCCCCCCTCCTCAGTAAACATGCGCAGGTCACGCGGCCTGAGTCAGTTAAGGGGCCACGGAGACAAGACTGGAGAGAGCCAGGTGCTCAAATCACAGGAGACTCGTAGGCAGGAAGCCCTTTGGATTTCATTCTCAGTGTGATGAGAAGTTATTGCTGGATTTTTAGCAAGGATGTACATTTGGAAGCAGGAGATTTAACATTTTAAAAGCTCACACTAGTTGCTAAGTAGAAAACTGATCATAAGGGGTCAAGAGTGGACTCCAGTTTGGTAAGGGTAATAGCACTGGAGGTGATCATAAATAATTCAGTTCCAGAATTTTTTAAAGGGCATGCTGGTAAGATTTGACAGAGGGAATGTAGGGTATGAGGCCAAGAAACGAGTAAAGATGTATTCCTGAGATTTTGACTTCAATGGCGGTCTCATTTCCTAACAGAGAGAAGAGTGTTTTCAGAGAGAATTAAATTATGTAATTTTGCAATGCAAGTGGAAATGTCAGGTTGGCAGCTGGAAGTTCAAGTCTGGAGTTCACAAAGAGGTTAGAGATATCCAGAATCATCAGTGTACACTGGTGTTGTGCAGGGGGCTCACTAGGAAGCGTGAGGCTTGGAGAAGTCCAAGGACTGAATGGTGGTTCATCTTCAACTTTAGAGGCTGGAGAACTGAGATGAATCAGCAGGGGGCCAAAATAAGAGCACCCAGTAAAAATGAAAAGCCTGACATCCTGGAAGGCACGCATAGAAAGCATTCCAAGAAAGAGGGAGGGACTGGGACTTCCCAGGTGGTCCAGCGGTTAAGAATCGTTTTACAATGCAGGGGACACAGGTTCCATCCCTGGTTGGGGAACCAAGACACATCCTGTGGATCATGTAAACTTGCACTCCACAACAAAGATCCTGCCTGATAGGATAAAGATCCTGAGGCAGCCGAATATAAAGAAAAAAAGAGAAGCAGGGAGGGATCAACCCTACTGAGTGTTTCAGAGAAAGATAAAACCCGAGAATTGATATTAGGTTATTCAATATGAAGGTCTTCGGGACTAGCTTATTTCTTATCTCACCAGCCTCAAATATTAGAGGTATTTCATTCATTTAATTAAATTCTGATGAGACTGAAGGTCTGTGATGTATCCGCATTCTCTCCTGAGTTTGGTTGAAAATTTTGCTTATTTGTTTGTGTGTAAGTCAACAGGTACCCCGTGCTTTCTGTCTTCCCCTCACCGGCTTCTGGAAGGTCAGTGTGGAATTACAGGGGCCCTACCATCTGAGGGGCTTGCCCTGTGCTCAGGGAGTTACTGTCTCTTGACCAAGACCGAAGAAGCCATTCAGAGTTTCTTTCCTTATTTTCGAATATCATCATACTCTATATGTATCCCCAAAGATGCTAGGAATGTGCAAGAACCAAAAGGTGCAGCTTGATAAAGAACACTCTCCTTTTCACTCCATTAAAAATACTACACTCTATGTGTGATTAAAAACAGCAAAAAGGGACTCACCTGGTGCCCAGTGGTCAGGACGCCGAGCTTCCACCGCAGAGGGCAGGGGTTTGATCCCTGGTGGAGGAACTAAGTCACTCATGCTGTGGGGAGCAAAGCAAAAGAAAAAAAACCAGCAAGAAAAGAATTCAAAATAAAATAACTGTCAAACCTATGGTCTTGCTTGCGCTTTTTTTTTTTAAACCTTAAATTAATTTTTATTTAACCACTGGAAAGGAATTTCAAGAGAAGCATCTCCTAAGAAGCTCATGGATATACTCAATATTTTACACACACGGTTCCACATGTCGGTTTGATTTTTAACTTTACAAATGCAGTTGCCTCGATTAAGCTGCAGTCCACGGGGTTGCAGATTCGGACACGACTTAGCGACCAAACAACAGCATTAAACCTACTACATTCTTTGTGCCTGAGTTGACTCCGCACAGCACATCTTTTTTTCCCCATCATTATCTGGATGCCATCTTGGATGGCTTAAATAACCCGTAAGTGATATAGTTTCCAAAGGAAGCAAGCTTTGTTTTTCTGATATGGTAGCTTTGGAGAAAAAGTACCGTGAGAGCTTTGAAGGGTCAGAAAATGTGGATGTTTGGTATAAATGTGCATTCCATCAGGTGTCAAGGGCCCAGCCTGTGAAGTTCTTCAACCACGCGCACAGCTCCTAACCCATCAGAGGTGCAGGGAGCTAGCTGGCCCACTTGAAGTGGCCTTCCTCCCAAAACTTACAAAGAAAACACTCCAATTATCTGACTTGAAAGTGAATAAAGAAAGAAATGAGGAAGAAAAGTCAGTTGCTTTTCCACCGTATGAATTCCTAAGTTTGAAATCGATAGTCCTGAAGAGACTGGTAGGAGCCAGGCTTTAAAGGACCGCGCTCAGCTTCTCTCAGACAAGAGGCAAGGGCAAGTCCAGACAGAGCCGCTCCCCTGTGTTATTAGGGCTCTGACTCTTTTATTCTCGTTTAGCCTTGAAGTTGTTTCTAATTATTTTGTTACCCCATGGACTGCAGCCCACCAGGCCCCTCTGTCCATGGGATTCCCCAGACAAGAATACTGGAGTGGGTTGTCATACCCTCCACCAGGGGATCTTTCTGATTCAGAGATCAAACCCATGCTCTTGCATTGGGAGGCGAGTTCTTCACCACTGAGTCTCTGGTGGCTCAGATGGTAAAGAATCTGCCTACAATACAGGAGACCCGGGTTCTATCCCTGGGTGGGGAAGATCCCCTGGAGAAGGGAACGGCAACCCACTCTAATATTCTTGCCTGGGGAATCCCATGGACAGAGGGGCCTGGTGGGCTACAGTCCATGGGGTCGCCAAGAGCTGGACACTCCAAGCCACTGACATTTCACTTCTTCATTTAATTCTTAGCCTTGTTTTATGTTCCTCTTGGTGACGGCCAGTTTTATGTGTCAGCTCGACCAGCCTTGGGGTGCCAGAGAAAACACGACTTCTGGGTGTGTCCGGGAGGATGACAGCTGACATTAGCACTGAGTGGGTGTCTCAGTAAAGCTGATGGCCTGGCCCAGCATGTGTGTGCAAGGCTCATCCAGTCCCGAGGGCTGAACAGAACGACGGACAGAAGTGGGAGTGGTCCCCTGCTTTGCTTCACTGCTGAACTGGGACATCTCTTCTGCCCCCAGGCTGGGGTTTCCATCATGGGATTTCCCTGGTTTCCAGGCCTGTGGGCTCAGACTGGATCGCACCACCCACTATCCTGGGCCTCCAGCTTGCAGATGGCAGGTCACGGGGATGTCTCAGACTCTGTGATCGTGTAAGCCAATTTCTCTCTCTCTCATCCCTCCCTCCCTCTCTTGTTCTCTCTCTCCCCACTTCCTCTCTGCTCTCCCTCCCCTTCCTCTCTGCTCTCCCTCCCCTTCTCCCCTCCCTTTGTCTCTCTGTTGGTTGTAAGTGAAATCATATGATATTTGCCTTTCTGACTTATTTCACTTAGCACGATACTCTCAAGGTCCATCCATGTTGTCCCAGACGGTGGGATTGTATTTTTTTATGGCTGAGTAGCATGCAGTTGCATACATACACCTCATCTTTTTATCCATTCATCCATCCATGGACACTTAGGTTGTTTACGTGTTTTGACTGCTGTAAATAATGTGCTATGAACATTGGGCTACATATAGCTTTTCAAATTAGTATTTTTTATGAACCTGGTGCTAATTCAAGTTGGCCATGAACCCATACTGCTACCAAGTAAAGCTGATGTTTCATACGTTGCAAAACAGAGATATTGAAAAAGGTACATTTTTTTCAATATACCTAACTAATATACCCTTGCTTTGGGTCCTTGAGCATAACACATCAAATAAAAGACGCTAAAATATCTCCAAATGTGCTGGCTCCTCCAACTGGACCTTCAGAAACATACTTTGTTATTGGAGAATTTGAATTCAGTAGGGGAGATTTGGGCTTCCCTTGTGGCTCAGACAGTGAAGAATCTGCCCTCAGTGCAAGAGATGTGGGTTCAGTCCCTGGGTTGAGAAGTTCCCCTGGAGAAGGGAATGGCAACCCACTGCAGTGTTCTTACCTGGAGACTCCCGTGGACAGTGGGGCCTGGTGGGCTACAGTCCATGGGGTGGCAAAGAGTCAGACATGACTGAGGGGCCAAGCACATAAGGGATCTTCAGTGAGCTCTCCGAGATAACTAGTTTGTACCTGCAGATCCGAGTGCTTTAATCAAGGGTAGAGAGCTTCCTTTCATGAAGGTTTTCATCTGGGTAGGATAAGCTAGGCAGTGGGTACCAACAGCCTCAACCTCACAGAGACTTAGAAGAACCAGGTTTGCTTCTTGCTTCTACTGCAAGGGGGTCTTTCTACTGGCAGGGGGTCTTTCTCTCTCTGCCACTGCAGTCTACTCAGCGATCAGATATGGTTCTGCCCCCAGGATCGCCTGCCACGGAAAAGGAAACTCAATGAACCATCCCCTGGATCTTGATGCTGCCACTCAGAAGTCACACCTTACTGGTGCTCAGAGTTTATAGGGACAAGACAAGCAAGAGGGCAGCACTATTCAGGCTGGAGCAGAGCAACAAAAAGCATGTGGCGGTTCCCAAGGCTCCTGGCCGGGTCACTGCACCGTGGTTAGAGACAGAGCTGCCAGGGTCTGGGGCTGTAACAGCTCCAGGGTTAATGATCCAATGCCAAGAAGCGCTCCAAGAAGGGGGGACCCGAGGGGAGGCTTAGCTGGGTAAGCACAAACTCTGAGCCATAACAAAAAGATTAACTAGACAGACAGCCAGGCTTCTTGAGTCTCTAGAATGGATATCCAGAGCTTTCTTCCTCCATCTGACATTTATTCAGGTGTTAATTCCAATGGACACAGAATGTCTAGTTCTCTATGTGTATGCCTAGTCTCTCGGTCGTGTCTGACTTTTGCGGCCTCATAGACGGTAGCCCACCAGGCTCCTCTGTCCCTGGGATTTCCCAGGCACAAATGCTGGAGTGGGTGGCCATGTCCTCTCCAGATGATCTTCCCAGCCCAGGGATCGAACCTGTGTGTCCTGTGTCTCCTGCCTTGCAGGATTCTTAACTCACAGGAGCCACCTGGGAAGTCCCTAGTTCTCTAGAGCCTCCTCAATTTTACGTTCAGTTCCTGACCTCAGAGATCTTCAAACCAGGTAGATTCCAACACTTTCAAGTTATTTCATCATCTTATAGAAATGGACACTTAATTTTATTGTGCATTTCACTTCCACCAGACATTTTATATGAAAGCAGTTTAGCTCTGTTATTGGTCTAGAGGTGATGTGTTGGGTATTCTTTGAGAACTTTCTCTCTGCTAGACTTTTAATACATGTATTGCATTATTTGATTTTCACGTCAAGCCTATGGATTTGTCATGAGAAATTTGATGCTTGGAGACTGTTTACCAATAGCTCACCACATTCAAAGCTCATGCATCACATGTACCTAGGTGCTCTCACTGCATTCTCACAACCACCTTCCCTGGTGGCTCAGTTGGTAAAGAATCCACCTGCAATGCAGGAGACCCTAGTTCAATTCCTGGGTTGGGAAGATTCCCTGGAGAAGGGAAAGGCTACCCTCTCCAGTATTCTGGCCTGGAGAATTCCATGAACTGTATAGTCATGGGGTCACAAAGAGTTGGACACAACCACCTTAGGTAACTATAAAATGGTTACTAACTTTGCCAACAGTCACAAAGCTGAAATAGAGAGAGTGGATTTTGGATTAAGTTTGTGTTTGGCAGACCTATTCCATTATGCCAAGCTGTTGTTTGTTAAAAAGAGATTCTAAACTAAGAACAACTTTTAAAAAAATCTAGTTTATCATATCAATGCTATTGATTAAGATTTCAGTTAAGTTGGACTCATACAACTATATCCATGGCTAACCTGCCCTCCACTTATTAGTATTATTCTTTTTTAGCCTAAATTGACACTTGAATGTTCTACCCCCTACCAGCAAGGATTCATTTATGACAGAAAATCCTACCCACTGTCGTTTCAAGCATGAAGGTATTTATCGCTTTCTTAACAAGAAGATTGGAGTTGATTTATCAAAATCCTGGATTGGCACTTTGTAATTTTGTGGGGCTTCTTACTGCTGCCACCTATAAATGATGCTTCATATTCATCATGTTTTATGGACCCAAGCAAGGGTCATGGCAAGCTTCCCAGGTGGTGCTAGTGGTAAAGAATCTGCCTGCAGTGCGGGAGACGTAATGAGATGCGGGTTGATCCCTGGGTCGGGAAGCTCCCCTGGAGGAGGGCATGGCAACCCACTGCAGTATTCTTGCCCAGAGAATCCCAAGGACGGAGGAGCCTGGTGGGCTACAGTCCACGGGGTCGCAAAGAGTCGGACACGACTGAAGTGACTCAGCACACACACAAGGGTCTTGGCAGCTTGAGGAGAGATGAGACACATCACCAAAGCAGGTGACTCTCCTGGCTGACACCTCAGAGGGTGTGGGTGGAAGGCAGAGGGGATTTAAGGGAGAGCAGAGGAAAGAGGCGGGAAGAGAGGCCTCCTCCGACTCTTCCATCTGGCAATAAGCAAGTTTTCTAGGAGCGTACCCCAGCAGGAGGGTGGTTCCTAAGTCCACATTGCAATCCATGTATCTGAGGGAGCTTGAAGCACAGAAGTACCTGTTTGTTTCAAAATATATCATGGGGTGGTAATTGTCCAAAATTTGTTGTGGGTGATGAAAAAGAGAGAAGTTAGCTTAACCAGCTCTGATTATCACTGTCGTCCTAGCCACAGTCCAATGATTCCAAATCAGTTTATTTCTATTCAGCCCTGGAATTCATCGCATTACCTGGCTTCAATATCACTTCTATCCTTTAACTTGAAATTCAAAAATTCTGTCATCCCTTTTACCAGCAAATTCTTCTGGTTTGGTTCCTGTATTAAAGTGCCATGAATTTGACTTTTAAATTTTTTTTTTTTTTTACAAAGAATGTTTCAAATTTGAACCTTTCTACCTTTACCTCTCACTCCCAGGCCATGCCCATCACCACAGTCCAGGCGGGGATGCCCAGTCTATACTGCACTTGCAGCCCATCCCTTCCCTCCGCCTCACCCTGACAGTCCTTATCCTTTCTCATGTTGCCCACAGCAACGGCATCCAACTGTCTTTCACTTGCATTCTAGATTCCCTACAAGACACTGTCTGCAGAGTCCTAGGAGATTTAAAAAGTGTAAATCAGATTATGCCGCTGTCTGCCTAAAACTCTTAATGACCTTCCCATTGTTCTGCGCTCAGATCCCTCCTTAGGGTCCATACCTCACCAGACTGAGAACGTCCGAGGAAAGGGGCTGGAGCTTTGCTCGCGTCTTACGTTGAGCAAACCAGGGCAGTGCCTCCTAAATTTGCTTGTGTTTGTGTGCAGGTGTGTGTATTAGATAAATGAATGGATGACAGTACTGCAAGTAATTGTCATCAGAATACATACAATGTCTGTAGTAAAAATTCTTTGAATGAGTTCTTCCCTTTCATGGAAAGGGTATTCCAAGGGCCTTTTTGCAATATTATGTGGATAACAGGGGCTTCCCAGGGGGTGGTAAAGAAGCGGCCTGCCAGTGCAGGAGATGTAGGAGACATGGGTTCGATCCCTGGGTCAGGAAGATCCACCAGATGAGGACTTGGCAACCCACTCCAAAATTCATGCCTGGAGAATGCCCTGGACAGAGGGGCCTGGCGGGCTACGGTCCATAAGGTCACAAAGAGTCGACACGACTGAAGTGACTTGACATGTGGATAACAGGATAGTGTAGCAATGAGACAAGATAGTATTGACTGACCTAATTCACATTAGTACTGAGCTAATGTGTATGAACACATGTCCAACTAATAGGCTAATTTCAATTCTTCTGTTTTACAGGGTCTTCAACTGTAAGCATCAAAATTTTGTCAAAAGCTGTTACTCAGATCCATCATTTTACCATCTTCCAATGATGCTTGGAAGCTAGTCTTCAAACATTCGACAACACAAAGCTAATACAACAACTAGTCGGGCAGAAAGAAGCCTCGACTATGAAATAATATCCCAGTTAAGTAACAGTTTAACCTGCGCATAAATACATCTACCATCTACAAGGGCCGTGCTGTGCCCTCGGTCACTCAGTCGTGCCCGACTCTTGCAGCCCCGTAGACTGTAGCCCGCCAAGCACCTCTGTCCATAGGATTCTCCAGGCAAGAATACCAGAGTGGGTAGCCATTTCCTTCTCTAGGGGATCTTCCCAACCCAGGGATGGAACCCAGGTCTCCTGCGTTGCAGTCCGACTCTTTACCGACTAAGCTGTGAGGGCAGCCCACTATCTACAAATAGTATGAAAATTTAACAACAATGCTTTTCTGGATTGGTTTCCATTTATTCTCACCTGATTATTAATGAGAATTGTAGTCAGGAGCAATTAGTGCTCTTTTGCTGTTCCCGACCCTTCTGACGATTGTCTTCTATTGGCACACTCTGCCCATCTTCTGGGTCTTACTCTGATCTATACACCGTGTGATACCCAAACAGTTCACCTGGGTGGTAATTTACCTCGGAATTGCTGCACTAATTAGAGACGATCCCTGTCTCTCCACATTCACTCCTAAGTCAGTCTTTTTCAGTTCAGTGTTTTAATTGATCTTCAGTCCCACTGTTGAAGTTCTGCAGTTTCTGTTCATGTTTGGCACCTCACAGATCCAGGCAATAAAATCCCTCCAGTTGCTGTGGCCAGTTACATAATGCCTGCAAGCAAAAACTTGCTTTCCTTTCTAAATCTGCACAGCAAGAGAGGTTTTGCAGAGACAGACATTCATTTCTGACTGCTATCCTGAGTGTCTCCAGCACTACTCAGTGCTGAGAAACTCATCTTGCTTTGTTTCCCCTAATGCACCACAAAATTCATACTCTGCAGCCCACCTCTGCTCCTACGAACAGTCAGTCAACCAATAATATATGAACAATTGAACACTCTCTGCTTGTTGTTCACTGGGATCTTATTACTTAAGGTTTTTTATACTCTATTGTGATTTATCATGTGTAATGGCTTCCCTGGTAGCTCAATGGTAAAGAATCTGCCCTCAATGTAGGAAACGTGGGTTTGATCCCTGAGTCCAGAAGATCCTCTGGAGTCAGAAATGGCAACCCATTCCAGTGTTCTTGCCTGGAAAATCGCATGGACTGAGGAACTGGTGGCCTGCAGTCCCGGTGACCACAAGAGTTGACACGACTTAGCAACTGAGCACATTGTACAATAATAACAGTATCCTGTCAAATGCAACGATGAATGCAAAAATATTGCATTTTTAAGCATAACTATGTTTTTTGATTCTTTATTTGTCCATCTTTGCGATTGTTTTATTTGTCCCATCTCAAGTCCTCTTCTTTCCACCAGAGTTCTCCTTGTAGATTCCAGCAAATGGCCCTTATTTAAAGTTCCTGTGTCAAGGATCAAGCTTAAATGCAATGGGCAGGCTCTATTTCAATTGCTTACTTGAAAAAAATCAAAGAGTACTCAGTTGCAATGATAGCTATAGTTTCATTTTTTTATTTATAGTTTTCATAAAATTAAAATGCACTTAGCTAAAAACATTTCTTAAAATATACCTTGTGTGCTACTGGTATAAAGACCACAGGAACTGATTTAATTTTGACGAGTTCTATGTGGTGTAATTTGTTGGTTGTTGACCAGGGAATATTTCCTTACTAAAATCCTAAGCCCCTCACATCCCTGTTATTCAGTCACAAGTGAATGATTGAAAAGGGGTTCGCCTTATCTCCCAGCCCAGCCCCCCTGCAGCATGTGGGAGCACAGAGGATCTGGACTCGGTCAGGGAAAGTGGGAAGGCGTCACGGAGGGAGCCGCAGGCAAGCGCTGGAGAGAAAGTCACATTCTTCTCGACTGTGAAAGAAATCCACTTACCCTGAAAATACTCATGAAAAATGAAACACCCTGGCTTCTGACTGAACAAGTTTCTCTCTATTTCTTCTCTATCAAGATATTTGGCAAAACTGGAAAAAAAAATTAAGTATATGAGTCTTCCTTTCCTAAAGAAAATGAAAAGTTGGCAAAATCTATGACACTTGTCTTTGAAAAACTGATGATCAGTAAAATAAAAATCTTAAAAAAGGGGAGGGGGTGTTTTCTTTTGGAAAAAAGCAAAGCCATCTGATTCTGTCCCCATGGTTTCTAGTAGTAAATGTTCAGCAGTCTTAAAATTCCAGAGCATAATAAAATGACAGTTACTCCCTGTGACATTAAATCAATGGTCTAATCAGGGGGTTGGAGAAGGAAATGGCAACCCACGCCAGTGTTCTTGCCTGGAGAATTCCATGGACAGAGGAGTCTGGCAGGCTACAGTCCATGGGGTCACAAAGAGTCAGACACGACTTAGGGACTAAACAATCAGGGGGGAATACTTCCCCCAGGGAACACTTGCCACGCCGCACATGCTCTTGGGTGTCATCCCAACAGCGGAAGCTGCTGTAACATCCAGCGAGGAAAGCCCAGGGGTTGCGCTGAACACACAGACACCCCAGGAAAGACCCCACGGCCAAAGAGCTAGCCCACCACCTAAACGCCAACAAGAGGAGCCCAGTCGGCGTGAGCACAGCCTGCTGCGTGAAGCGAGTCAGCCCCCGGGAAGCGTCTGCAGCAAGGGTTCAGTCTTTCTCGGGCTCAGTCTTCTCTTTTTCAGAGCTATCTAAATTTCCTGCGGTCAGCGGCCAGATGAAGAGCAGCTCAGGCTGACTGAAAGCCCGATAAATAGGAAATAACGTGGCGGCGGGGACACGGCAGGGGGTATTGTGGAGACCTGGGTAAGAAAGCAGCCCTCTGAGCTGCCTTTTGAAGGAGGAAAAAAAAAAAAACCAGACCAAAACCCTGCCTCTCGCCGCGTGTTTGGGGCTCATTAGCTTCCCCAG
>SJYW01048862.1:11324-27986 GCA_006410735.1 Raphicerus campestris
TTTTTATGGCTGAATAATATTCCATTGTGTGTATGTACCACAACATCTTTATCCATTCACCCTTTGATGAACATCTAGTTTGCTTCCATGTCCTAGCTATTGTAAATAGTGCTGCCATGAACATTGGGGTACATGTGTGTTTTTCAATTATGATTTTCTCAGGGTATATGCCCAGTAGTGGGATCAGTGAGTCATAGTGGTAGTTTGGGGCTTCTCAGGTGATGCAGTTGTTAAAAAGAATCCACCTTCAGTGCAGGAGACGTGAGAGACTCTTTTCCTGGACAGGAAAGATCCCCTAGAGAAGGAAGTGAGAACCTACTCCAGTGTTCTTTCCTGGAAAATTCCATGGGCAGAGGAGGCTGGTGGGCTGCAGTTGATGGGGTGGCATAGCATTGGACATGACTGAGCATGCATGTATGCACACGTGTAGTTCTATCCTAGTTTTTTAAGGACTCTCCATACTGTTCTGCATAGTGACTGTATCGATTTACATTCCTACCAACAGTGCAAGAGAGTTTCCTTTTCTCCACATCTTCTCTAGCATTTATTCTTTGTAGATTTTTTGATGATGGTCATTCTGACTGGTGTGAGGTGATACCTCATTGTAGTTTTGATTTGCATTTCTCTCATAGTGATGTTGAGCATCTTTTCATGTTTTATTGGCCATCTGTATGTCTCTTTGGAGAAATGTCTGTTTAGGTCTTCTGCTCATGAAGACTCTTGAGAGTCCCTTGGACTACAAGGAGATCCAACCAGTCCATTCTGAAGGAGATCAGTCCTAGGCGTTCATTGGAAGGACTGATGCTAAAGCCGGAACTCCAATACTTTGGCCACCTTGTGCGAAGAGTTGACTCATTGGAAAAGAGCCTGATGCTTGAAGGGATTGGGGGCAGGAGGAGAAGGGGACAACAGAGGATGAGATAGTTGGATGGCATCACCGACTCGATGGATATGAGTTTGAGTAAATTCCGGGAGTTGGCGATGGACAGGGAGGCCTGACGTGCTGCGATTCATGGGGTTGCAAAGAGTCGGACACGACTGAGCACCTGAACTGAACTGAATAGTGTTTCATGTTTTGTTGGCCATCTGTATGTCTCTTTGGAGAAATGTCTGTTTAGGTCTTTTGCTCATTTTTTGATTAGGTTGTTAATTTTTCTGATATTGAGCTGTATGAGCTACTTATGTATTTTGGAGATTAATCCTTTGTCAGTTGTTTCACTTGCAATTATTTTCTCCCATTCTGAGGGTTGTCTTTTAATCTTGCTTATTGTTCCCTTTGCTGTGCAAAAGCTTTCAAGTTTAATTAGGTTTCATTTGTTTATTTTTATTTCCATTATTATAGTTCAGTTCAGTCCCTCAGTTGTGTCCAACTCTTTGCGACCTCATGAACCTCAGCACGCCAGGCCTCCCTGTCCATTACCAACTCCCAGAGTCTACCCAAACCCATATCCATTGAGTTGGTGATGCCATCCAACCATTTCATCCTCTGTCGTCCCCTTTTCCTCCTGCCCTCAATCTTTCCCAGCATCAGGGTCTTTTCAGATGAATCAGCCCTTTGCATCAGGTGGCCAAAGTACTGGAGTTTCAGCTTCACCATCAGTCCCTCCAGTGAATACACAGGGCTGATCTCCTTTAGGATGGACTGGTTAGATCTCCTTGCAGTCCAAGGGACTCTCAAGAGTCTTCTCCAACACCACAGTTCAAAAGCATCAATTCTTCGGCGCTCAGCGTTCTTTATAGTCCGTCTCTCACATCCATACATGACCACTGGAAAAACCATAGTCTTGACTAGACAGATCTTTGTTGACAAAGTAATGTCTCTGCTTTTTAATATGCTGTCTATGTTGGTCATAAGTTTCCTTCCAAGGAGTAAGCATCTTTTAATTTCACCATCTGCCGGAGAAGGTGATGACACCCCACTCCAGTACTCTTGCCTGGAAAAATCCCATGGATGGAGGAGCCTGGTAGGCTTCAGTCCATTGGGTTGCTAAGAGTCAGACACGACTGAATGACTTCACTTTCACTTTTCATTTTCATGCATTGGAGAAGGAAATAGCAACCTACTCCAGTGTTCTTGCCTGGAGAATCCCAGGGATGGGGGAGTCTAGTGGGCTGCCATCTATGGGGTCGCACAGAGTAGGGCACAACTGAAGTGACTTATCAGCAACAGCAGCAGCAGCCCTCACCATCTGCAATGATTTTGGAGCCCAGAAAAATAAAGTCAGCCACTGTTTCCACTGTTTCTCCATCTATTTGCCATGAAGTGATGGGACTGGATGTCAAGATCTTCGTTTTCTGAATGTTGAACTTTAAGCCAAATTTTTCACTCTCCTTTTCACTTTCATCAAGAGGCTCTTTAGTTCTTCTTCACTTTCTGCCATAAGGGTGGTATCATCTGCATATCTGAAACTATTGATATTTCTCCTGGCAATCTTGATTATAGCTTATGCTTCTTCCAGCCCAGCATTTCTCATGATGTACGCTGCATAGAAGTTAAATAAGCAGGGTGACAATATACAGCCTTGACATACTCCTTTTCCTGTTTGGAACCAGTCTCTTGTTCCATGTCCAGTTCTAACTGTTGCTTCCTGACCTGCATACCAGTTTCCCAAGAGACAGGTCAGGTGGTCTGGTATTCCCATCTCTTTCAGAATTTTCCACAGTTTTTTGTGATCCACACAGTCAAAGGCTTTGGCATAGTCAATAAAGCAGAATTATTGTAGAAGGTGAGGCAAAGAGGATCTTGCTATGATTTATGTCAGAGTGTACTGCCTATGTTTTTCTCTAAGAGCTTTATTGTTTCTGGTTTTACATTTAAGTCTAATGCATTTTGAATTTATTTTTGTGCATGGTGTTTGGAAGTGTTCTAGTTTCATTCTTTTACATATAGTTGTGCAGTTTTTCTAGGACCACTTATTATTAAAGAGGCTATGTTTTCTCTGTTGTGTATTCTTGCCTCCTTTGTCAAAGACAGGGTGCCCGTAGGTGTGTGGGTTTATCTCTGGGCTTTCTATCTTGTTCCGTTGGTCTATATTTGGGTCTATGTTTCTGTTTTTGTCCCAGTACCATACTGTCTTGATGATTATAGCTTTGTAATATAGTTTGAAGTCAGGAAGTTTGAGTCCTCCAGCTCCATTTTTCTTTCTCAAGATTGCTTTGGCTATCTGGGGTGTTTTGTGTTTCCATATAAATTGTGAAATTGTTCTAGTTCTGTGAAAAATTCTGTTGGTAGTTTGACAGGGATTGTATTGAATCTGTAGGTTGCTTTGAGTAGTATAGTCATTTTAACAATATTGAATCTTCCAATCCAAGAACATAGTATATCTCTCCATCTGTTTGTGTCATCTTTTATTTCTTTAAACACTGTCTTATAGTTTTCTGCATATAGGTCTTTTGTCTCTTTGGGTAGGTTTATTCCTAAGTATTCTTTCTGTTGCACTGGTGAATGGAATTGTTTCCTTAATTTCTGATTTTTCATTGTTAGTGTATAGGAATGCAAAGGATTTCTGTGCATTAATTTTATATCCTGTGACTTTACTGTATTCATTGATTAGCTCTAGTAATTTTCTGGTGGCATCTTTAGGGTTTTTTATATGTAGTATCATGCCATCTGCAAATAACACCATTTCTTAAATTTCAACAGAGCTAGTGAGGTTAAGAGCACAGATTCTTAAACCAAACTACCTGAGTTGAATACTGGCTCCAATTATAACTACTTTGTTAGGAAAGTTAAATGAGTAAATATTTGTGAAGTGCTTGAAACAGTGCCTAACACACACTATTTTTTTTTTAATTTACTTAGTTTATTTGGAGGCTAATTACTTTACAGTATTGTAGTGGTTTTGCCATACATTGACATGAATCAGCCATGGATATACATGTGTTCCCCATCCTGAACCCCTTTCCCACGTCCCTCCCCATCCCATCCCTCAGGGTCATCCCAGTGCACCAACCCTGACTACCCTGTCTCATGCATCGAACCTGGACTGACAATCTGTTTCATATATGATAATATACATGTTTCAATGCTATTATCTCAAATCATCCCACCCTCACCTTCTCCCACAGAGTCGAAAAGACTGTTCTATACATCTGTGTCTCTTTTGCTGTCTCGCATATAGGGTTATCATTACCATCTTTCTAAATTCCATATATATGCACTAGTATACTATATTGGCTGACACACACTATTAAGTAAATTCCTTCCTTGATGATTTTATTCATATATCATTCATCAAGTATTAATGTGAAATAATAGCAAAAAGAGAAGAAGCTCTAGACGATGGCTTATATTTTAAATTATATCTTGTACCTGACATTATTTTAAGTCTTTGTTTAAGCCTATAAATACTTGGAAATTTGCACATCTAGGCATCTAAAATTGGCAGTGAATTTCACATCATTGATATTACCACTGTCTTTTTAAAATCTTCCTTAGTATGAAGACTTTCCACATATATATGCTTTAAATATTTTAACTATGTCACTTGGTTGTATGAATTCATTTTTGTTAGTGCCAGTAGTAATTATAATAGCACCACTTTATATTAAACTGTTTATTTTTAATTTGGCTACGCTGGGTCTTCATTGCAGCATGCAAGATCTTTTAGTTGCAGCATGTGGGTTCCAATTCCCTGACCAGGGATCGAATCCGGGCCCCCTGCATTGGGAACACAGAGTCTTAGCCACTGGACTACCAGGGAAATCCTGAGTGGCCATTTTAAAATGCTTTGTGAAATATGAAGCATTTATATCAATGCTCTATATCATTGCTTTATATCATTTGAGAGGTAGTATAAGGAAGTATTTAAGACTGTGGACTCTGAAGCCAGATTTGAGTTCCAGTCCCTGTTCTACATTTGTGAGCTGACTGACCTTTGGCATGTCACCTACCCTTTCAAGCTTTACTTCCTAATTATAAAATAGGGAAAGTAAGCGTATCTACATTGTAGGGTTGTCTGGGAGGGTAAATGAGATATTCATATAAGGCATTTATAATCCAGTGCTTGGATTATAGCATGAGTTTAGTCTATCCTTAGTTACTGTTAATGTCACTGAGGTATAAAGAAGAATTGGTAAACACAGTAAGTAGAAATGTGAGAAAACTAAGATTCAGACCAAATCTGTGATTTACCGAGGGTCACATGCAAAAGGAAAAAAGTAAGGCCCCTCACTTCTAGTGCAGATGTTTTCCCATGAAAAGAGTGTCTCCTTTTCTACCATTAACACCTTTTTGCTCACACATAATGACTAGGTACATCCAAGAGACATGTTCTTCATTTTCCATTGTGTTTCCAACTCTTGGCTGCTTGTTAGAGTATTTTTATCTTGGTTCTAATTCTGTCAGACTGCTTGTCTTTCTCCATGAATCCTTCAGTCCTGCAGCATGCATGACAGGCATCTATTTTCAAGCAAGGAGGATAGATATTGAAACTAAAGTTTTCATAGTGGTTAGTTTATTTTAAAACATTTGACTTCATTAGCCTGTTGTTAATTTGTATTTCATGTAGCACTGAATTATTTTTGCAGAGCTATTTTATTCTTTCTAAACTTACCCTCCCCCACCCTGCCCTGCAATTATAAAGTCGAACTGAAGTTATTTCTTAGGAACTAAGAAAGGAGCTTGAAAATCACACAAATACCCTGAGCCATTCTAAAAATAGGAAGGATGCAATTTGTGAATCACCAGTTTATTTTTTAAAATTTTGAAAGATTATAATTTGGATGTATTTTTTTGGCATCAAAAACATGTTTATATCATATGAGCAAACCGAGTAGTATTTAGTGCTCTATACTGGAATTTTGAATTTTTTTGATCCTGTAACATGTTTTGTGAAGGAAGAGTTGCGTTTTGAACATTTTTGCTCCAAATTTGTGTGTGTAGGACTAGTTATTAAATTACATTCAAATCATCAGATGTTTGTTTGCTAAATACTTTCTACATATAGGGTGTTGTTCCGAAATCGTAGCCCATTCTTCAGTTGTGCTTTCATGGTGCTTTCTAGGAGGTCAAGTGAATTGACCTCAAAACTGTGGTTATGGGCTGTTGTTGTTGTTTTTTAATCAATGTTGATAAGATTATTACTATTTAATTTCTCTAGAAAGGGGATAGCTACTTCTAAAGGTTGGTCTCTGTGTGTGTGTGTTTCCCATCTTTGGCTATCATTGTTTTACGTCTGTGGGTAGTTCCTTATCTTTGCCACCTTGTCTGCCTCTCTTGAGTGTGTTTCGTATGTGTTTGTGTTTTTACACTCCTCTCATGGGAAGTAGGATTTCCTGAGGCATGCTGTAGAGTTAGTCTCCAGCTGATAAAAGATTGATATTAGAGAACTGAAAAATATAGTTCCTGTCCTTAAGAAATTTATACTTTATACTGGGGAAAGAAGCAAATATAAATATATAACACATACAACTAAGGATAAATAACATTTTAGTATATTTAGTATGTGATTGCTAAATGAGTAACAGTTGATATTTTGGCATTCAGAGTAAGTAGAAACACTTTAGGTTGAGTTAAGAAGGATTTCCTAGATAGTATATTCAAAAGCAGAGACATTACTTTGCCGACTGAGGCCCGTCTAGTCAAGGCTATGGTTTTTCCTGTGGTCATATATAGATGTGAGAGTTGGACTGTGAAGAAGGCTGAGCGCTGAAGAATTGATGCTTTTGAGCTGTGGTGTTGGAGAAGACTCTTGAGAGTCCCTTGGACTCCAAGGAGATCCAACCAGTCCATTCTGAAGGAGATCAACCTGGGATTTCTTTGTAAGGAATGATGCTGAAGATGAAACTCCAGTACTTTGGCCACCTCATGTGAAGAGTTGACTCATTGGAAAAGACTCTGATGCTGGGAGGGATTGGGAGCAGGAGGAGAAGGGGATGACCGAGGATGAGATGGCTAGATGGCATCACAGACTCGATGGACTGAGTGAACTCCGGGAGATGGTGATGAACAGGGAGGCCTGGCGTGCTGCGGTTCATGGGGTCGCAAAGAGTCAGACACGACTGAGCAACTGAACTAAAGAAGGATTTTGTAGTACTGGTGGACTTGTAGCTAGATCTTAAAACATGGGTATTATCTAGATACTCAAAATGATGTAGGATTCTTAGGAAGAGTAGCAACTCTTTCAGCAGCTGTATTGTGGAGAAAATATTTTGCCTATTAAAATGTTGTTGAGTCTAGGCTTGCTATAAAATACATTGTGTAATTCACATGTTCAAAGTCTGCAGCCCATGTGAAACAACAATAGAATGTATGTCATACTTTATGAAAGTTATTTAGTTTTATGAACTTAAGAAATGTTCGTGAAATCATATATTTGCTTTTATTTCTGATATACTGAATGTCAATATTTTTTACGAGATGAAGTTGGCATCTAAGAATAAAACGCTTACATGCTGTTTCTCCTGTGAGAAGTAAGAAATTTTCCCATTCTTGCCATCTTTGTTCAGGAGTCAGTTAGCTATTGAATCAAGTGTTTCCTGTCGTGCTCTGTATCAGGCACGGAGGAAGTTATTATAGTTGCAGACGAGAGGTAATGGAAAACAGGAAGACAGTGGCAAGACAAACAGTGAGGAGGTGGATATAAAGGGCAGTTTTCAAGGTAGGCTTTATTAGCTGGTGGAATCTCGTCCTTGGCCTCCCTTTAATCAAAGGTAATTCTGAGATTTTGAGTCTTGGTGACTGAGAAGACTGTGCAGTTAACAGAGATGAAGAATATATGTTTGAGTTACATTTTCAGTATATTTAATTTCAAGTTTTAGCAGCGTGTTCAGGGGTAGAGGTCTAGGCAGACATTAAAAAATCAGGATTAGAATTTTGAAGAGAGATCAGTGTTGAGGATAAAAGCTAGGAGTTCCCATAGAGGTAGTAATTCATATTGCCAGGGGAAGAGAGGAAAAGGACAACTAAGAAAGTCTTAGTTGTCCTGGGAACAGTTTAAATTTCTTCTGTTTAGAGACTTTGTAGTTAAGTCCTGAATGATGTTTTTCGTCATTCTCTAATTTTTGCAGCTGTTGCTTTTTTCCCCTAATTAATTTATTTTAATTGGAGGCTAATTACTTTACAATATTGTGATGGGTTTTGCCATACATCAACATGAATCAGCCACAGGTGCACATGTGTCCCCCATCCTGAACCCCCCCTCCCGCCTCCCTTCCCATCCCATCCCTCTGGGCTTTCCCAGAATACCGACTTTGAGTACCCTGCTTCACTCATTGAACTGCACTGGTCGTCTGTTTTAAATATGGTAATATACATGTTTCAACGCTATTCTCTCAAATCATCACACCCTCGTCTTCTCCCACATAGTCCAAAAGTCTGTTCTTTACATTTGCGTCTCTTGCTGTCTTCCATATAGGGTCATCATTATTGTCTTTCTAAGTTCCATATGTATGCATTAATATACTGTTTTGGTATTTCCCTTTCTGACTTACTTCACTCTGTATAATAGGCTCCAGTTTCATCTGCCTCTTTAGAACTGACTCAAGTGCATTCTTTTTTTATATAGCTGAGTAGTATTCCATTGTGTATGTGTACCACAACTTCCTTATCCATTCATGTACTGATTACTGATAGACATCTAGGTTGCTTCTATGTCTTAGCTATTGTAAACAGTGCTACAATGAACATTGGGGTTCATGTGTCTCTTTCAATTCTGCTTTCTTTGTACACCTGTTACTTAATGGTGCTAGTCATTGGTGCCAAGAGCAAAGTAGGCAAGTATTAAAAAAGAATTTGGTAGTGTAAGTCCAAGCTAAATGTTTTCATGCTTAGTAAAGTTAAAATTGACAGTACATTATTTTCAGTCCTTTTTATCCTTCACATCAGATTTATATACTAAGTGTGGAATTTTTTTTTTCTCTTAATATCCGGCTTTTGCAGGATGGTTCAAGAATTACGCCTTTTGTTGGTTATTTCTCTGATATCAGGATCTTTCACTGTGTTCAGAGAAAAGGAAATGAGTTTAGAACTTAACTACATTCTTATCTTCCTGTGATATGGCACAGAGTGATTAAGAACACTGGTCTGTCCTATTGAATCTTACACAAACATAAAACTATAAATATTTATGTTTAAGGGTTTTTACCACTCTTTTGATTTCTGTTTCAACAGATCCCTTTTGGGGATCTGTTTCTACCTAATTTAGAGTAATAAATAGTGAACCTAGACTTTGAAATGTAAAAGATGTCTTTAACTATCAATTTATAAATATTTATAAAATATAGCCTTTTGTATGAGAGATATGGTGACATGATTATAAGCTCTCCAGTATCAGGAAGCCTCATTCTGGCTTAATCTTATTTTAAGTACTGATTAACAGTGGAAATTAAAAGAATGTTAAGGTGTTCTTCCCACAGTATGTATATTCAATTTGATGTCAGTTGTCATGGTTAATCATGGGCTTCCCAGGTGCTGTTAGTGGTAAAGAACCCGCCTGCCAATGCAGGAGACAAGAGACACAGGTTCGATCCCCGGGTCTGGAAGATCCCCTGGAGGAGGGCATGGCAACCTACTCCAGTATTCTTGCCTGTAGAATCCCATAGACAGAGGAACCTGGCAGGCTACGTATGGTCCATTGGATCAAAGAGTCAGACATGACTGAAGTGACTTAGCACAAACACATTGTTAACAGCATGGGGGGGGTGTGTGTGTTTTTATATATGTGTGTAAAATCTAATAAGTTATTCTGCAAATTTATCATTTGACACTTGCATTTCTTTGAAATTTTCTATGCTGACACTTACTAGTCTTATGGGCCAGCCATCATTTTGATCACTTAATGTGTAGTAGATAATTTGTATCTTGTAACAACCCTAACAGGTTGTCTTATAACAACCCTATTAGGTTGGAACTGTTAACCCCTGTTTAAAGAATAGAAGCTGAAACACATAGCTAGTGAAGCCAGAATTTGAACCTTCACAGTCTGGCAGTATACTTATCCTCTTAACTACTGTACAGTATCTATTTCTCTAAGTCTCAGTTTCCTCACCTCAAGGGCAGTAATAAAAAGATTATTTTTTAGAGTTACTGATTGGTAGGACTGAATAAAGAAATGCTTATGAAGAGACTGATTCAGGATCCTAAATATTAATGATCAGTTAATACTTATTTGACTACTATTTTTGAGTTCATCTGTTTCTTTTTTCTTTGTCTCCTTTAGAGTTTTTATTTTTCCTCTGCCCATTTCTTTTAACTGGTGTTTCAGGGTTCCATTCTTCACCTGCTGTTGTATATCATTCTGTATAATTCCCCTTTAGGAGGTTCATCCACTTCCCTGGTTTTTAACTACTGCCTACTTCCTATAGGTCAGTGATACAATTCTATACTTTCCTCCTGAGTTGTAAGCTAATGTATCCAAATGTCTGCTGTACATCCTTGTTTGCCTACCCCCACATGTCCCTCCAGCTTGACATGGATAAAACTATAAAAGGTTTTACTCTAAAGTGAAACTAAAGGATATGATATGGAGAATCTTACACTTTAGCGAAACTTGAAGGCTGAGAGACTGATTTTCCTTAAATGCCTGATTTATAAAAGATGGAAAGTTAACCTCTGACCAGTGAATTGCTCCCCATCTTTGAGCCAGTTAACTCTGCATGGCCCTTAATTCGGCTTTCCCCTTTCACACTCCTTACCCATGAATGCAACCCATTCTTAACCTTCTTCAGTGGACTCACCTATAGCTCACTGCAGCTGCGTGTCCTGAATTACAATAACTCCGCTGCTGCTGCTGCTGCTGCTGCTGCTGCTGCTGCTAAGTCACTTCAGTCATGTCCGACTCTGTGTAACCCCATAGACGGCAGCCCACTAGGCTCCCCCGTCCCTGGTATTCTCCAGGCAAGAACACTCGAGTGGGTTGCCATTGCCTTCTCCGAATATCTCTGCTACTCCAGAATAAACTGGATTTTGGGTATCTCGTGAAGAAGGGAATGTCAATCCACTCGTGTTCTGGCCTGGAGAATTCCATGAACAGGGGAGCCTGGCAGGCTACAATCCAAAGAATCAGAGATGACTGAGTGACTAACATACACACACATTTGTTATCTTGAGTTTGCCTCAGCTTACCTCTTTTTTTTTTAGGTTGACCTTACACGGTGTCATAAGTGGGATCTGAAGGCACCAGCCACTTGAACCTCTGGAATCAAGTGAGTTTCCTGTACTTGAGTCCTTTGCACTGTTAGCTTCTGTGAGCCATTCTAACTTTGGTAAGACTCCTCAGAGCTCAAGCTGCCTTCTTTTGTTTGAGCTCTCCTATTTTATTCAGGATCTAGATAGAGACAGATTGCCCTTCTGATAAGTACTCTTGTTTCTGATGATTGTATCTAGTCATCCGAATGTACTAAAGGTACATTTAGTACTGAATGTACTAAAGTACCCCCCCCCCGGACCCCAAATGGTCTTTCCTCATGTGCATGTTTGACTAAATAGACCAGTTTTACTAAGGATGACACAGAACTCCAATGGCCATTATGTGGAAACTTTGATCACTGCAAACTTGTTTTCCTTGAACTAGTTAGAAGACCATGGCTACAATATTAAGCAATCTGAGTAGGATAGTTATTTTAATTGGTATCTAGAGGCTACTAAATGTTCATGATTCTTAAATTGCCTCCTTACTGTTTCTAAATTAACTGAAGCAAATAAACAACCAAAGATGGATTAAAAAAATCCCAGGTCTCTTCCTCAAGGCTAACTAAGGTCCTTTCTCACCCCACTGTTGCACCTCTTCCATATCTCCCTTTACCCTTCCTGAATCTCTCCTCTGAATTTACTTTCCTTGCCAAACAGAACCCATTAAGACCTTCTTTTTCAAAATTAGACCTTCTGAGGATCCTACTAAAAACTGCCCTAGATTTCCTGCACCCCATGGTCCAAGGGCAACATAAGGGCTATAATAAAGGATTTCCCCTCAATAACTGAAGATCCCATTATATTTGCTGAAGAATTCAATGCTATAACCCAAACCCACCAGCCTCATCTCTCTAATCTCTGTTAATTAGTCTACTTGCTTGTTGGAGAAGGTCAAGCCCCACAGCAGATTAAAACTGCAGCTTGGGGAAACCCTGAACAATTTCTAGGGTTTAAGTTAAACCAACCATTAGTCCTTTTATATGGTTAACCTCATGACAGAGCCAAACAGCTACACAAAGCCATCCCTAGAGCCTTCCCAGAACCTATGGACTGGAATTAAAGGCAGGTATGCATCCAAAAGCCTGCTGAATCCTTTCATGATTATTACAACAAACTCCAAACCATTTCCAAAGGAAATTCTGGACTCCCTCTAGCTGTTGAGTCCTCTCTTTAATTCCATATGTATAAATGGCCTACATAAGGACTTATCCTTGTTTGTTAAAAGAACCTGTATCAAAGGGAAGAGAATGTTCACCCCTGACCTTGTCAATCTGGCTAATAAATTAGCTCACACCATATAAGGTGACTCCAGAAAGAAAGAAAAAAGATAACTAAGATTTTGAATCTACAGCACCAATAGATGGAAACTCCAAAGCAAATCCATCCTACAAGAATGTATCCTTGTAGAAAACCTGACCAGGAGAAAGGATTGCTACAAATTGAACTCCAAATAGTTAAAGCTCAGAACGTCTGCTGCTTCTCAGTGATTTGGGTCCCAAACATTGATTGGGATGAGATTTTCTGGAGAAACACAATGCTGCCATTTTTTGTCTCAAAAGGTGGAAGTAAAAATAAAAAGGTGGAATATCTCTTGAATTTAAGTTCAACACTCAGGAAAATTCAACCCCCATTGCCATTATTTGCACTCTACAAACCAAGGCAGTCCAAACTTTGCACTCAACTGCTCTGTTAAACCTGGAATTCCCTGATCTTTGGGTAAAATCCTTAACTGAAATAGGCACAATTCATAGTGCCCCTCCCATTATGATCCAGGTGAACCCCACAAAACCTCTCTTAAGAACAAACAAATATCCTGTGAGTAAGGAAGCTTACAGAGCATAAGGCAAATTATAGAGGACTATAAGGCCCAGGCACTTACTATCCTTTGTACTATCCTTGTGTTAATAATACCCTTATTTTGCCTGGGGGGAAAAAAAATCAGTGGCTGAGAATGGAGATTGTGCAAGACCACAAGGCGATAAATAGCGTTGTAATTCTCTGCCATCCTGTCTTTTCTAATCCCTGCGTGCTATTAGTATCCATCCATGCTGGAAGCACCTTTTACATTTTAATCAGTTTAGGCAGGGAATTGTTAGTATCCCTGTTGAAAGGGATAGTCAGTGTCTCTTTGCCTTTACCTGAGAAGGACAACAGTGCATCTGGACAGTCATGCCTCAAGGCTCTGCTGAGGACTTCTTACTTCTCACAATTTTGACAGGCTAATTTAAATGACATAAAATTCTCTAGGGGCTCCACCATACTACTACATTTGGATGAGCTTCTTTTTTGTTTGCCCTCCTAGTACTTCTTGCAAAAAAAAAGTATTTGCTGAAAATCTTAGCCCTTAAGGGACACAGTCTTGAAGGAGAAATCCAAACTCAGATTCAATCTTGAGGACATTTAATCTCAAAACAGGTGCTATACCTGGATGCTGATGGACTTCAAGGCTTTTTAAACTTTTCAAACCATAAAAGCAAATGTTTCTTGGTTTTGGTTTTTGGGCCATGCCATGCAGTTTGTGGGATATCAGTTCCCCGACCAGGGGCTGAATCTGAACCTTGGCAGGGAAAGCCCAGAATCCTAACCACGAGGCCACCAGGGAACTCCCAATAGCAAATGTTAATTGTGAGGTTTTCTTGGGCTAGCTGGCCATTGTCATAATTGGATCCCAAATTTCTTTTTGTTGGTTCAGCCCCAGTATACCCTGCTAAAGAACCAGCCTGACCCCATAGTTTGGGATGATCAGGATAGCTTGGCCTTTAAGATCTTGAAGGAAAGCTTAATAAGTCTACCTGCCCTTGGACACCTAAATTGTCAGCTACCCTTTTCCCTTTTTCTATATGAGAAAGAAGGGAATACCCTCAGATTACTTACCCAAAACCATGGGGCTATCACCAACCTCTAGGTTGTGTAGCCAACAATTAGATGCAGTGACCTGAGGATACCTCCCTCCCTCCCATGCCTGAGAGCTATGCCTGCTTCCACTGCTTTAGCAAAGGCTACTGAAGAAATCGTTGTAGGATCCTCTTTAATCATGTTTGTACCTTAGCCTGTTGAGCCTGTCTTAAATTTCATGCCACACTCAACACCTTTCAGCGAGCCATCTTACCACCTATGAAATCCTCTTACTTACCTCCCCTTGTGTCACTCTTATTCACACTCACAGTCTCAACCCTGCTCTCCTTTGACTTTGAGGGATCACCTCTTGACCCCTCATGATGACTTATAAGAAAGATATAAGAAGAAAGTTGTAAGATGACTTACAAGATTCATAAGCTCTTACCCTTTGAAATAATTACAGGTCAGTCCCTGCTTCCTTTGACCTACAAAGAATAAATAGGGGACATACTTCAGTTTTGCAAAGGTATAATTAAATCCACTGAGAATAATAATGCTTTGGAAAAATCATCTTTCTATGGCATGCTCCCAGGAGACAAAGATGTCAAATACCACATTTGCAGCCTGGTCTATTGGAAAGGGCACCTCCAGAAAGTTTCCTTCCAACTTTGTTGGAAGGGCCCCTCGCAGGTGTTGCTGACTAACACCTGTGTTACTAAGCTCCGAGGGGTGGACTCCTGAATTCGTGTGTCTCTTTGTGTCTCTTCTATAAAAAGTGGATCTGCAACCTAACTGGTGATTCAAAGGTAAAATTTTCTAATGACTGAAGCCGATGACATCAGAAATAGACAGCTTTCCCGAGATAACCAGACCAGGCCCGTGTCATGCTGCTTAAAGTTCTAATGGTCCTTTCTCTGGATTTCTTGCTGCCCCCACATTTAGCTTTAGCACATCCTTTGGTTCCCTGCTGAGAAAAACTCCCAGATTCTACCAACCTTACTGATAGTTTGATTTGTGCCAGAGCTAATAACACTCGTGATGAACCTGAACTGGTAGCCTGGCTGTTATCCTTAGAAGGGTGGCAAGGTCTCTCTGGCAGAGATGGAGTATTTTCCTTTAGTCCCCTTGAACTGTTACACATTCTTCCTTCTGGCAAATTGGCACCAGACATTACAACATTCCACTGGGTGACCCCCACCCACAAAGGTATACCGCTCACTCAAGTCTGGACTCTTACCCATAATCTTCCTTTGTGTTTCAAAAACGTTAATGGGACTGGTAAAAACTTTGTGGTGGGGTAACAAAAATTATAACGGTACTGGGGGATGGATAGCGAATGTCCTTCCATTTAATGGTAATTGGTTGATAGGAAATCTAATAAGTGGTGGGAACGTACCTTCTCCCTGGAGATTCCCCAGACCTCCATCAGAACCTCACCCACAACAATCCAACTCTCCCATTATTCCAAATATACAGAAATTTAAGATGTCCTTACAGCCATTTCATGAGCTATATATAAATGACTGTTTTTGGTCATGAGACCTCTTCTTTTATCAGAGGAAAAAAATACCTGGGCTAAAGGGCCCACTTATCCCCTTTATTCAGAAAACACTGGTTATTTCTTTCTTTGTGGAAGGAATACACGTTCCACATTTCCCCTTGAGTGGAAGGGACACTGCGGAATTGTTTTCCTCACTCCTGACGCCAGAGTCAGGAAAACCCTCCCTTCCACTGGAAGAACCCACTTTGGTTCTTTCTCCTCACAACTTAAAGGAGCATGTGAACCTTTTGTTCTGTTAAAGTTGTAAAACAGTTGTTGTGGGTTTAAAATATATTCATAAATTCTTAGATATTCTTCCTTTCAATAGGTGGAACCTAATTGTTCTACCTTAAATGGGCTGTAGTTAGTGACTCTCATCTATCAAGTAAAATGTGTCAAAAGTGACAGTGTGGTTTTCAGGACCAGATCGTGAAAGGCATAGTGGCTTTGCGTGTGTGTATGTGTGTGCTTTCTCTCTGTCTCTCTCTTGGATCACATGTTCTGGGGAAAGTCAGTTGCCACATCTTGAGGACTCTCAAGCAGTTCTGTGAAGAGGTCCATCTGATCTGGAATTTAGGCATCCTGCCAATAACCAGTAGAGAGGTAAGGCCTTATCCACAGTGAGGAAGCATTCTGGGGAAGAAAGTCCTCCAGCATCAGTCAGGCCTTCCACTGACCACAGTCTTCGCCACCATCTTGACTGTAGCTTCATGTGAGACCCTAGGTCAGAAACACTCGTCTAAGCCCCTCTCTTACTCTTGGAAACTGTGTGAAATAACGAATGCTTATTGTTTTAATCTGCAAAGCTTTGAGTAATTCACAATGCAAAAAAATTAACACACCATATTATCTTTGTCATAGAAAGTGAAAGTGAAGTCGCTCAGTCGTGTCCGACTCTTTGCGACCCCATGGACGGTAGACTACCAGGCTCTTCCCTCCATGGGATTCTCCAGGCAAGAGTACTGGAGTGGGTTGCCATTTCCTTCTCCAGGGGATCTTCCCGACCCAGAGATCGAACCCAGGTCTCCTGCATTCCAGGCAGATGCTTTAACCTCTGAGCCACCAGGGAAGCATCTTTGTCATAGGGGGTTTAATTTTAATAAAATGTGAAAACTAAAAAATCAATGTGAAAACAAACAAAAAAAACTAGGAT
>SJYW01048865.1:11583-26894 GCA_006410735.1 Raphicerus campestris
TCTCTTCTTTTCACAGCTATTTGTAAGGCCTCCTCAGACAGCCATTTTGCTTTTTTGCATTTATTTTTCTTGGGGATGGTCTTGATTCCTATCTCCTGTACAGTGTCACAAACCTCTGCTCATAGTTTATCAGGCACTCTATGCCAAAGAATGCTCAAACTACCACACAATTGCACTCATCTCACACGCTAGTAAAGTAATGCTCAAAATTCTCCAAGCCAGACTTCAGCAGTATGTGAACTGTGAACTTCCACCTGTTCAAGCTGGTTTTAGAAAAGGCAGAGGTACCAGGGATCAAATTGCCAACATCCACTGGATCATCGAAAAAGCAAGAGAGTTCCAGAAAAACATCTATTTCTGCTTTATTGACTATGCTAAAGCCTTTGATTGTGTGGATCACAATAAACGGTGTAAAATTCTGAAAAGATGGGAATACCACACCATCTGACCTGTCTCTTGGGAAATCTGTGTGCAGGTCATGAAGCAACAGTTGGAACTGGACATGGAACAGACTGGTTCCAAATAGGAAAAAGAGTATATCAAGTCTGTATGTTGTCACCCTGCTTATTTAACTTATATGCAGAGTACATCATGAGAAACACTGGGCTGGAGGAAGCACAAGCTGGAATCAAGGTTGCTGAGAGAATTATCAATGACCTCAGATAGGCAGATGACACCACCCTTATGGCAGAAAGTGAAGAAGAACTAAAGAGTCTCTTGATGAAGGTGAAAGAGGAGAGTGAAAAAATTGGCTTAAAGCTCAACATTCAGAAAATTAACATCATGGCATCCAGTCCCATCACTTCATGGCAAATAGATGTGGAAACAGTGGCTGACTTTATTTTTCTGGGCTCCAAAATCAATGCAGATGGAGACTGCAGCACGAAATTAAAAGATGTTTACTCCTTTGAAGGAAAGTTATGACTAGCCTAGACAGCATATTAAAAAGCAGAGACATTACTTTGCCAACAAAGTCCATCTAGTCAAGGCTACGGTTTTTCCAGTGGTCATGTATGGATGTGAGAGTTGGACTATAAAGAAAGCTGAGGGTTAAAGAATTGATGTTTTTGAACTGTGGTGTTGGAGAAGACTCTTGAGAGTCCCTTGGACTGCAAGGAGATCCAACCAGTCCATCCAAAAGGAGATCAGTCCCAGGTGTTCATTGGAAAGACTGATGTTGAAGCTGAAACTCCAATACTTTGGCCACCTGCTGCGAAGAGCTGACTCATCTGAAAAGACCCTGATGCTGGGAAAGATTGATGGCAGGAGAAGGGGACAACAGAGGATGAGATGGTTGGATGGCATCATCGACTCAATGGACATGGGTTTGGGTAGACTCCAGCAGTTGGTGATGGACAGGGAGGCCTGGCGTGCTGTGGTTCATGGGGTCACAAGAAGTCGGACACGACTAAGCAACTGAAGTTAACTGATTCAATGACTGAAGAAATCCAGTAATAAAGACCGAAAATACAATTGAAGTGGAAAAAAAAAAAAGGTATTCAATATATATTCTGCATGCCTTGACAGCATGGTATACAGAGTAGAGAAGACACAAACTTGAGTGAATGGGTCATTCTGTCCTTTGCAGAAAAGCTTCATAAAGAAGGTGATGCTTCCTCCCAGATTCGAAAGTTTACCACGGGTTTAAAAGCAAGGAGGAGGACTTCCCTGGTGGTCTAGTAGTCTAGCAAGAAATAATGAGTGTGATTAAGAATAATTTGGAGACCAAGTAATGTAGATAGCATGTGTACCATTCTTTTATGACCTTAAGACAAAAGCAAGAAAGATGATGATTACTAGAGATGGTTGTAATGCCAAGGGATAACTATTTAAAGAAATTTTCTACATGTTTGTAGGTAAATGAGTCAAAGAGAGCATTGGTGAAAATACAGGAGGGAAACTGAGATGCAACAGTGTCCTAGAAAATAAGAGAAATAACTATTTTGAGGACCTGGAGTGAGGGATCATCAGCAGGTATGATAACTATTAGGAGAGACAAGATATTCCCTGATGCACCAAGACGCCTCATATCTTCAAGGGTGTTGAGCTCCTTCCACAATGGAGGAATCCAATCTGTCATCACCTTTACCAAGCAATCAAACTCAGTATCATAAAAAAGTAGAATATATTGACATTTGATATTTCGTGTGATGAGACATGAAGTACACAGCATTCCCTATGCAATTTTCTTACCATAAACATTTAACAGCAATGTATGAAAATCTTTCGATTTAACTGTCAGTATATAGGGCTTCTCTCATGGCTTAGATGGTAAAGAATCTGGTTACGCTTCAGGAGACCTGGGTTCGATCCCTGGGTCAGGAAGATCCTCTGGAGAAGGAAATGGCAACCTACTCCAGTATTCTTGCCTGAGAAATCCCATGGATAGAAGAGCCTGGTGGGCTACAGCTTATGAGCTTACTAGAGAGTCAGAGATAACTGAAAGACTTTTACTTTTTTTAGCATATAAGAAAGGCAAGATGTGGAATAATAAGTTAAATGACACCAGAACAAAGTAATAAAAATTGTCCAGAGGGTGAAGCATTCTATAGGAAAACTGGTATCATATTTTCAACATGTCAATGTTATTTTTAAAAAGAAGAAAACAGAACAAATCAACTGTAAGAGACACTGAGTGGAGTTAATTGTGAAAGTTCAAATATGAACTATTAGATAATACTGAGAAATTAACATTCACTTTGTTAAATATAATCACTGTATTATGTTTTAGAGGAAAATGTTTGATAGGAAAATGTTTAAGAGACAGAAACAGAGGTACTTAGAAAATACCATGAATCTCTAATTCCAGGTGAAATGTATGTAAAAAATGTTAACAACTACTAGTTATAGACAATGGCTGAATGAGTATGCGTTTTCTATTCCACCTTTCTACATGGATGAAAAATCAAAATAAAACTTTTTAAAAGGAGAAAAGGTTCTCCAATAGGGAAAGGTATGTCTCTTCATCTCAGGCTAGAAGGAATGAGCTAAAAGTGACCACAGATACAAACAAGTGTCTGAGAATGAGGACAAATTTGAAAAAGTACAAAACTTCATATTTATTTGTGACGTGAGGCAAGACTGACTTCTGGAGGACATGTGGTAAGAAGATTTTGAGAGGGTGACAGGCAGGAAGGCCAGGGGTCTCCAAATGGAGGAATCAGGCTGCAAGTGTCAGACATTTTTTCTCTCTCTCTTAAGCAGCAGGAGGAAACAAACAAGTGTTAGATTTTTTTCCCCTTCTCTATACAAATTTGGCACCCCAGTACTCTTGCCTGGAAAATCCCATGGATGGAGGAGCCTCGTAGGCTGCAGTCCATGGGGTCGCCAAGAGTCGGACACAACTGAGCAACTTCCCTTTCACGTTCACGAATTAGAGAAGGAAATGGCAACCCACTCCAGTGTTCTTGCCTGGAGAATCCCAGGGATGGGGGAGCCTGGTGGGCTGTCGTCGATGGGGTCAAACAGAGTCGGACACGACTTAGCAACATACAAATTTAAAAAGAGGTTTCTCTTAAAATTCTGTGTTGCAATGACGACACCTGGCTCCATCTGAACTTTTCTCAAACCTTGAGCTAACCAATGGGTTTTTCTTATGGAAATGTTTGTCTTAAGCTGTGTTAATGGACTATGCATTTACCCTAGACTCTGTCTTCAAGTTGGTTCTGCCTAAGACTCAGAAGGACTTGACAGACTCATGCAAATGTTCTCTTAAGCTGTGTTAATGAGATTGTATTTGCTTGGAAACCTGCCTTTCTTCAAGATTCATATCAATCATTTTATGGCCCGGGACAATTCACCTTGCGCCAGTGTTATCTCAAAATGCATGCTGCAGGTGAGGGGCCTGGGGCCAATCCCTGAGTTCCGAGACATTTCCTTTCTCGAATTAGCAGACTGCTAGTAGCAGTATAACGTCTGGCTAAAGACTAGCAAAGGGGCACTCTTTCTGCCCCCTTCTGATGTCTATGCCAGAAGCTTTCTATCTCATTTATTCTTTAATAAAACTTTATTACACAAAAGCTCTGAGTGATTAAGCCTTGTAACTGGCCCTGGATTGAATTCCTCTCCTCCGGAGGCTAAGAACTCTGGCATCTTTGATGGCTTAGCAACAACTTTTCAATTTGAGGGCAGTAGTAACACTGCTGAATAGGACAAAAGCTTCAGGGCAACGTCCCACCTCTGTCATTTACTCAAAAGGAAACTTTTGTGGGGAAAAAAATCTCTTAATAATCTTGACCTTCAGTTTCTACATTTATAAAATGAGGAAAATACTCATATACAGTAAGTTTCATATAGCTGTGATGAGGCTAAAAATGGTACTTCATAATAGAAACATTTATTAGGCCTACGATATAATACTAATATACAATATAAGCAGGTACTGTTGTTAGGTAGGTAGAATAGAGAAAAGGAGTCCAAAATGGGGTGGCTAAGAGACAAGGAAGGGAAAAGCCTGCAAAAATAGAATCAAGGAAGGTCCCAGGACTGGAGTGAGGACCTCAGGTAAAACAAACAACACTCCTGGCTGGTCCCGTTTACACAGGACAGGCCCAGGGAGAGAGAAACATATAAAAAGAGGAGCCAGCGCTCTCCCTCCCGCGCGCTGGGGCGCTCTCCTCTTCGCGTCTTTGGATAGATGTGCCCTCACGCCTCAAAGATGGGTTTTCCTGCTATCTTCAAAATAAAATAGAGCTGTAACACTGAGCTGTAACACTGATTTGTCTAAGAGCTGTAACATGGTCCGTTTGAGACCTGAGAGCTATAACACGGTCTGTCCAAGACCCAAGAGCTGTAACACACCAAGGGGCTCTAATGTCCGTCACTCCAAATCTTTGTTGTGACGAGACAAAGAACCAAGGAACATATACTCGCGTGACATCTGTGGTGCCGTGACTCGGGTCTAACCAGGCTGAAACAACCTCCTTGCAGAAGAGGCCAAGCACAGCAGGAGCCCAGCTCAGCGAAGCTCCTGGGGTAGAAGTGGAATGCGAAGAAAATCCGCACAGGGGAAGGCCCATCGCGCTGGAAACCGGGACAGCGAAACACACGGCTCATCCTCAGATTCCAGAAGACCTCTGGTTAAGGTAGGAGGTCCTCGCTCCTGTGGCTTGAGGCACATGCCTAATGAAATCTTAATTCCTTTACAATCTCTCATTTGTTTCCTCGAACTTCCCGCAAACAGGCGGGCGACAGGGGGCACAATTGAGGGACTCTGGAGAGGCTACTCCTCAGCATGTCCCAAAGGTGCTATCTGCTGAGCCCCAGTAGCTGTTACACAAGCCAATGGGGGTTCTTCTGTCCTTTCTCTTCTCTGTGCCAAGGATCAGACCAATGAAACTTGAGCACCGGTCAGATATTTAGCAAATTTTCCAGCAGGCTATGAAGGGGATTCCTTGGCACGTTTTCCCTGCTGCTTTTTCCTCCTGTCCTTCAGCTCTCTCCTGGGACTTGAGCCTGACCAAAACCCAGAATGGTTTTGGGTACCCAATAAAGCTCAGGCTCTGAGGTCTCATTGCAAAAATTCATTGAGAGACAAAGCAATAAAGAAAAGGTAGACTTGTTAAGATTCAGAGAGAAGCACCCACTCTACAGGGTACTGTCCATGGAATGAGGCCTGGTAGATTTTGCGAGTGAGGTGAATTCATATGCTTAGTGAGAGGATCATCCCAGCCACTGGGAAACCACCCACTCCTCCATCTTTTGACAGTGCCTTGAAGTTGTCCTGCCACCTCTGGGTGTGTCTATTGGCTTATAGATTGGGGATTAAGGTTTACTTGAATTTGACTTGTCATCTTGGACCCAGTTGATTTTACTTGGTTTACGTTATACCGTTGTGCTATGTCATTCTTTCAAAGGTTGTGCTGTGCCCACTTTCCTCCTGTTTCATGCTCTTTTCCTGAGCCCCATCCAGACCCACAAGGTTGCCTCTACAATCTTCTGGAGAGACAACCAGAAAAAGCTGGCTTTGGGAGGGAAATACTGTGTAATATCCAACCCCCTAATCCTACCCAGTACTGGTCACGCTAGAGACCTTGGGGACGGCCAAATCCAGTCCGGGGGTCCCAGGAGGGCATCACACATTGACCTGCCTAGGGATCTGGTCCTCAAAAGGTTGTCACGCCTCAACTTGCTTGGGGATCCGCTAGTCCCAGGGGTCCCAGGAGGTCATCACGCCTTGACCTGCCTAGGGATCTGGTCCTCGAAAGGTTGTCACGCCTCAACCTGCTCAGGGATCCGCTAGTCCCAGGGGTCCCAGGAGGTCGTCACACCTCGACCTGCCCAGGGACCCAATTCTTGGGAGGCTGTCATGCCTCGACCTGCCCGGGGATTTGATCTCTAGGAGGCTGTCATGCCTCAGCCTGCCTGGGGATCTGCACCCTGACCCGGGGATGCCTGGTTCTCAGGTTGCAACAGTTCTGGGTAGGATAAGCTTCAGAAAGACTCACCCCTAAGGTAGTCCACCCACGGAAACAGAAGGAAGCCTATTATTTGTGGGACTGTGCCCAGTCTCAACAATAACTCAGGAGCCCAATGAGAACCCCATTGCCTTTCTGGAAAGGCTAAAAGAGGCCCTCCAAAAGTTTACCAATCTGGACTTAGACTCTTACAAGGGACAGGTGATTTTAAAGGACAAATTCCTGTCCCAGTGTGCATCAGATATCAGAATTAAGTTACAACAGCTACAAATGCAGGACCCTGCTTCCTCTTTAGATGAGATGGTCCAGACAGCCACCAATACCTTTTATAACAGAGAACAGAAGAAGGAGGCCAAGACCCAGGAGAGGGAGATAAAGAAAGAGACAAGGCATGCCCAGATGCTGGCCACCCTCTGAGAAGCCCTATGGCAAACCCCGAGTCCTTGAAGGACAAGGCATGAGACAAATGCCTGATCTGTAGACAGGCGGGGCATTGGGCCAAAGAGTGTCCAAACCGTGACAAGTCTCCTAGAACGGCTTGCCACAAATGCCATCAACTGGGACACTGGGCGGCACTCTGCCCTGGGGACCCAAGAGCCTCAAGGTCAAGCACCAAGCCTATCCTCACGATGGTTCAAGAGGACTGAAGCAGCCCACTCCAGCCAGCCCGCCTGTCACAGATAACCATCACGGGGCTGGAGCCAAGGGTGCAACTGGATGTGGCAGGTAGGTCGGAGAATTTCTTGGTTGACACAGGGGCTACCTACTCTGTCTTGATCTCCTACTCCGGAGCCCTCTCTTCCCAAACCTGTACCATTTTGGGTGCTACAGGAAAAGCAACTACTAAAAGATTCACCTGAGCACTTCATTGTTGCTGGGATGGACAAATATTTTCCCACCAGTTTCTAGTGGTCCCTGAGTGTCCTAATTCCTTGCTGGGAAGAGATATACTCACTAAACTGGGGACCACCCTTGTGATGGGAAGTTTTTCAGCCCCTAGAGCTCTACAGCTCCTGGTTACTACTGAAGAACCCATTACACCTTCTCCAATAGAGAGAGACAAAAAACTATGGGAAGACAAAAATTAACACCCAGGTGTGGGACCAGGGGATTCCTGGACGAGTCCATCAAGCTCAACTGGTCATCATTGTCCTCTGAGATTCCACTCGGTTTCCTAACTGGAAACAATACCCTCTCAAAAGAGAGACTTGGGAGGGACTACAGCCTTTAATAAATAAATTCCTTGCTTGTGGGCTATTGGTCCCCTCAAACTCACCATGTAATACCCCAGTCCTCTCAGTAAAGAAAAAAGACGGAACCTGGCGAATGGTTCAAGATCTCCAGATCATAAATGAAGCTGTAGTCCCCCTCATTCCACAGTACCCAATCCCTATGTAATCTTGGGAGAAATCCCACCCAGTGCCAAGTGGTTTACAGTCTTGGATCTCAAAGATGCATTTTTTGCATACCACTGGCTAAAGAATCCCAATATCTTTTTGCCTTTGAGTGGGAGGCCCAGGAGAAAAACATCAACAGATGACTTGGACAGTATTACCTCAGGGGTTCAGAGACAGCCCCCACCTGTTTGGACAGGCCCTTAGCCGGGATCTCCTAGATCTGGACCTGGGACCTAAGGGAAAATATTACAGTATGTAGATGACCTACTAATCTGCTCTCCAGATAAGAAAAGTCCCCAACAACATGCAATTCAGGTTCTAAACTTCTTGGCAGAAATGGGATATAAAGTCTCCCGTGCTAAGGCAGAGATGGTTGAGACAAAGGTCACTTACCGGGAGTTCAGATTATACATGGGTCCAGGAAGCTGTCCTCTGATCGGGTACAAGGAATCCTCCAGTTGCCCTCCCCTACGACTTGAAAACAATTGCGAGCTTTCCTGGGGCTAACTGGGTATTGTAGAATCTGGATAGCCAACTATGGTCTAATTGCCCAGCCTTTATATGAAAGCTTAAAGGGACAAGATGATTCAATTTCACTGATGTGGGGAACTCCTCAAAAGAAGGCCGAGGCTACACTAAAACAGGCCTTAACTCAGGCACCTGNCCTGTGGCTTGAGGCACATGCCTAATGAAATCTTAATTCCTTTACAATCTCTCATTTGTTTCCTCGAACTTCCCGCAAACAGGCGGGCGACAGGGGGCACAATTGAGGGACTCTGGAGAGGCTACTCCTCAGCATGTCCCAAAGGTGCTATCTGCTGAGCCCCAGTAGCTGTTACACAAGCCAATGGGGGTTCTTCTGTCCTTTCTCTTCTCTGTGCCAAGGATCAGACCAATGAAACTTGAGCACCGGTCAGATATTTAGCAAATTTTCCAGCAGGCTATGAAGGGGATTCCTTGGCACGTTTTCCCTGCTGCTTTTTCCTCCTGTCCTTCAGCTCTCTCCTGGGACTTGAGCCTGACCAAAACCCAGAATGGTTTTGGGTACCCAATAAAGCTCAGGCTCTGAGGTCTCATTGCAAAAATTCATTGAGAGACAAAGCAATAAAGAAAAGGTAGACTTGTTAAGATTCAGAGAGAAGCACCCACTCTACAGGGTACTGTCCATGGAATGAGGCCTGGTAGATTTTGCCAGTGAGGTGAATTCATATGCTTAGTGAGAGGATCATCCCAGCCACTGGGAAACCACCCACTCCTCCATCTTTTGACAGTGCCTTGAAGTTGTCCTGCCACCTCTGGGTGTGTCTATTGGCTTATAGATTGGGGATTAAGGTTTACTTGAATTTGACTTGTCATCTTGGACCCAGTTGATTTTACTTGGTTTACGTTATACCGTTGTGCTATGTCATTCTTTCAAAGGTTGTGCTGTGCCCACTTTCCTCCTGTTTCATGCTCTTTTCCTGAGCCCCATCCAGACCCACAAGGTTGCCTCTACAATCTTCTGGAGAGACAACCAGAAAAAGCTGGCTTTGGGAGGGAAATACTGTGTAATATCCAACCCCCTAATCCTACCCAGTACTGGTCACGCTAGAGACCTTGGGGACGGCCAAATCCAGTCCGGGGGTCCCAGGAGGGCATCACACATTGACCTGCCTAGGGATCTGGTCCTCAAAAGGTTGTCACGCCTCAACTTGCTTGGGGATCCGCTAGTCCCAGGGGTCCCAGGAGGTCATCACGCCTTGACCTGCCTAGGGATCTGGTCCTCGAAAGGTTGTCACGCCTCAACCTGCTCAGGGATCTGCTAGTCCCAGGGGTCCCAGGAGGTCGTCACACCTCGACCTGCCCAGGGACCCAATTCTTGGGAGGCTGTCATGCCTCGACCTGCCCGGGGATTTGATCTCTAGGAGGCTGTCATGCCTCAGCCTGCCTGGGGATCTGCACCCTGACCCGGGGATGCCTGGTTCTCAGGTTGCAACAGTTCTGGGTAGGATAAGCTTCAGAAAGACTCACCCCTAAGGTAGTCCACCCACGGAAACAGAAGGAAGCCTATTATTTGTGGGACTGTGCCCAGTCTCAACAATAACTCAGGAGCCCAATGAGAACCCCATTGCCTTTCTGGAAAGGCTAAAAGAGGCCCTCCAAAAGTTTACCAATCTGGACTTAGACTCTTACAAGGGACAGGTGATTTTAAAGGACAAATTCCTGTCCCAGTGTGCATCAGATATCAGAATTAAGTTACAACAGCTACAAATGCAGGACCCTGCTTCCTCTTTAGATGAGATGGTCCAGACAGCCACCAATACCTTTTATAACAGAGAACAGAAGAAGGAGGCCAAGACCCAGGAGAGGGAGATAAAGAAAGAGACAAGGCATGCCCAGATGCTGGCCACCCTCTGAGAAGCCCTATGGCAAACCCCGAGTCCTTGAAGGACAAGGCATGAGACAAATGCCTGATCTGTAGACAGGCGGGGCATTGGGCCAAAGAGTGTCCAAACCGTGACAAGTCTCCTAGAACGGCTTGCCACAAATGCCATCAACTGGGACACTGGGCGGCACTCTGCCCTGGGGACCCAAGAGCCTCAAGGTCAAGCACCAAGCCTATCCTCACGATGGTTCAAGAGGACTGAAGCAGCCCACTCCAGCCAGCCCGCCTGTCACAGATAACCATCACGGGGCTGGAGCCAAGGGTGCAACTGGATGTGGCAGGTAGGTCCGAGAATTTCTTGGTTGACACAGGGGCTACCTACTCTGTCTTGATCTCCTACTCCGGAGCCCTCTCTTCCCAAACCTGTACCATTTTGGGTGCTACAGGAAAAGCAACTACTAAAAGATTCACCTGAGCACTTCATTGTTGCTGGGATGGACAAATATTTTCCCACCAGTTTCTAGTGGTCCCTGAGTGTCCTAATTCCTTGCTGGGAAGAGATATACTCACTAAACTGGGGACCACCCTTGTGATGGGAAGTTTTTCAGCCCCTAGAGCTCTACAGCTCCTGGTTACTACTGAAGAACCCATTACACCTTCTCCAATAGAGAGAGACAAAAAACTATGGGAAGACAAAAATTAACACCCAGGTGTGGGACCAGGGGATTCCTGGACGAGTCCATCAAGCTCAACTGGTCATCATTGTCCTCTGAGATTCCACTCGGTTTCCTAACTGGAAACAATACCCTCTCAAAAGAGAGACTTGGGAGGGACTACAGCCTTTAATAAATAAATTCCTTGCTTGTGGGCTATTGGTCCCCTCAAACTCACCATGTAATACCCCAGTCCTCTCAGTAAAGAAAAAAGACGGAACCTGGCGAATGGTTCAAGATCTCCAGATCATAAATGAAGCTGTAGTCCCCCTCATTCCACAGTACCCAATCCCTATGTAATCTTGGGAGAAATCCCACCCAGTGCCAAGTGGTTTACAGTCTTGGATCTCAAAGATGCATTTTTTGCATACCACTGGCTAAAGAATCCCAATATCTTTTTGCCTTTGAGTGGGAGGCCCAGGAGAAAAACATCAACAGATGACTTGGACAGTATTACCTCAGGGGTTCAGAGACAGCCCCCACCTGTTTGGACAGGCCCTTAGCCGGGATCTCCTAGATCTGGACCTGGGACCTAAGGGAAAATATTACAGTATGTAGATGACCTACTAATCTGCTCTCCAGATAAGAAAAGTCCCCAACAACATGCAATTCAGGTTCTAAACTTCTTGGCAGAAATGGGATATAAAGTCTCCCGTGCTAAGGCAGAGATGGTTGAGACAAAGGTCACTTACCGGGAGTTCAGATTATACATGGGTCCAGGAAGCTGTCCTCTGATCGGGTACAAGGAATCCTCCAGTTGCCCTCCCCTATGACTTGAAAACAATTGCGAGCTTTCCTGGGGCTAACTGGGTATTGTAGAATCTGGATAGCCAACTATGGTCTAATTGCCCAGCCTTTATATGAAAGCTTAAAGGGACAAGATGATTCAATTTCACTGATGTGGGGAACTCCTCAAAAGAAGGCCGAGGCTACACTAAAACAGGCCTTAACTCAGGCACCTGCCTTGAGGTTACCAGACCCAGAAAAAGCATTCCAACTTTATGTCCTGAAAGAGAGGGAATAGCCTTGGGAGTGTTGACTCAGAGGTTGGGGTCTGAGCCCCAGCCTGTAGCTTACTTATCCAAGAGGCTTGATCCAACCACCTGACTCTGGGCCCCTGCCTTTGAAATCTTTCAGCTATTGCAATCATGATAGAAGATGCTTTAAAACTCTCCTTTGGGGGCAAACTAACTATTTTCACCAGCCACCAAGTAAAACAACTCCTAAATGGGAGAGGCCATTTATGGATGTCTGATCAAAGAATCCTCAGATATCAAGTAATGCTGATGGAAAATCCAGGCCTCACTATAACCCTTTGTGAGATTAACCCTGCCACCTTCCCACCTACCCTCGAGGGCTCTCTCCCCTTTCACTCTTGTCTAGAAACCTTGGACCACTGGACAAAACCCCGAGAGGGGTTGTCAGAAGATCCTCTGACCAATCCTGAGGAAATCTGGTACACTGATGGAAGCAGCTTTGTCTCGGATGGGAAAAGAAGAGCCAGGTATGCAGTAGTCTTCAATTTTGAGACCATAGAGGCCAAGCCTCTGCCACCAGGTACTTCAGCCCAATTAGCTGAGCTCATAGCCCTGACTCCAGCTTTAGAGCTGGGAAAAGGGAAAAGAATAGCCATTTATACTGACTCCAGGTATGCCTTTCTGGTGCTACATGCACATGCGGCTATTTGGAAAGAAAAGGGCCACTTGACCACCCAAGGGTCCCCAGTCAAATATGGTGATCAGATTCTTAGACTCTTGGAGGCAGTCCATCTGCCCACTGAGGTTTCAGTCTCCCACTGTAAAGGACACCAAGAAGGGAGCACGGAAGTGGCACGAGGGAACCAAGCAGCTGATCAGGCAGCTAGGAGAGCAGCATTACAGGACAATGACCTAATAGGGGTTGCCACCTTAGTTCCACAGACTAATTTGCCAGAAACTCCATATACTGTGAGACTCTTAAAGCTAAGCATGAGGGCTTTCAAGAAGATCATATCGGGTAGTTCCAAAAGGAGGGACTCCTTTTTCTGCCTGGGACCCTCCAATGGAAGTTGGTTAACTTCTTACAAGCCACCACTCATTTAGGAGAAAAGACCCTCCAAAGATTACTAGAAAGGTCCTTCAGAGGAACAGGCTTCCAAACAACTATAAGACAGGTGGTCTCCTCTTGTCCCACTTGCCAATTAAACAACCCCCAAGGAGCTTGAAGACCCCAGCTGGCCCAGCCCGTCCAGCAACGTGGGGCCTACTCAGGAGAGGATTGGCAGATGGACTTCACCCAGATGCCAGTTCCTCAAGGGTATAAGTACCTATTAGTCATGATAGATACATTCACAGGTTTTCCCACCAGGACTGAGAAGGCTAAGGAGGTGGTAAAAAAAATTGCTCCATAAAATCATTCCAAGATTTGGTCTACCTAGGTCGTTACAAAGTTACAATGGGACATCATTTACTTCTAAGGTCACCCAAGGGGTCTCGAAAGCATTGAGCATTACTTATTATCTCCATTGTGCCTGGAGGCCTCAATCTTCAGGAAAAGTAGAAAGAGCCAATCAATTCTTAAAATCAGTGATAAAAAAGATAACCCAGGAGACCTCCCTGGGATGGAAGGAGGCTTTATCAATAGCTCTCCTCAGCACCCGTATTGCCCCTAAGGAACAGGTTGGTCTTAGTCCTTATGAGATGCTATATGGGAGACCTTTTGTTTATGTCAATGACCTCTTCCTAGATCCAGAGGTTCAGACTCTCAAGTCTTATACCATGGCCAGTGGGTAATTCCAACAGGATATATGCTTGTGGGGTATGAACCAGGACCCAAAAGATTCTAAGGAGTCACCACTATATGCTCCAGGGACTCAAGTCCTAATTAAAGTCTGGAAAGATGGGTCCCCAAAGGCTCAACTCCAGCCCACATGGAAGGGCCCCTACCCTGTAATACTTTCTACCCCCACAGCAGTCAAGGTACCAGGACATGACTCCTGGATTCACTACTCACAAGTCAAGCTTTGCAAGAAAACAGAAGAGGACACTCAGTATACCTGTGAGCCTCTGGGAGATCTCAGATACCTGTTCAGGACTACAGATAAGTGTCATTCTAATCAACACCCCCCAAATTAAGTTTCTGGGGATAAGATGTCTCAGGATAGCTCTAAAGAGTCAACACAGCTTGACAGAGATTGTACTCCAAAACAGACAGGAAATAGATCTTCTAATCCCTGAACAAGGAGGGACTTGAGCCATCCTGGTGATGCAAATCTCTGGTGGCTCAGAGGTTAAAGCGTCTGCCTGGAATGCAGGAGACCTGGGTTTGATCCCTGGGTAGGGAAGATCCCCTGGAGATGGAAATGGCAACCCACTCTAGTACTCTTGCCTGGAGAATCCCATGGAGGGAGGAGCCTGGTAGGCTACAGTCCATGGGGTCACAAAGAGTCGGACACAACTGAGTGACTTCACTTCACTTCAATGCCCCTACTAGTCCTTGTTATGCTATATTGATGATGCTTATGATTATTTCACGTACTGTCAATTGTCTAACCTGTTTTGTCTCTGCCCAGGTCAACAAGCTACAACATGCAGTGTCAGTTCAACAAAGACATAAAACTACAGCTGACCATGGAAAATATCACTCACCCTTAGATGGACACCGCTACAAGGACTCTGAGGCTTGAGACTAGCAAGAGGGGGAGGCCCAATACCCCTTGCTGTCCCAGTTCAGCAGGAAGTAGCCAGAGAGACCTCGATTACCCTATTCCCAAAGAATTGGGCGTCTCATCTCTTGAGGCGGTAATGTTAGGTAGGTAAAATAGGGAAAAGGAGTCCAAAATGGGGTGGCTAAGAGACAAGGAAGGGAAAAGCCTGCAAAAATAGAACCAAGGAAGGTCCGAGGACTGGAGTGAGGACCTCAGGTAAAACAAACAACACTCCTGGCCGGTCCAGTTTACACAGGACAGGCCCAGGGAGAGAGAAACATATAAAAAGAGGAGCCAGAGCCAGCTCGCTCTCCCTCCCGCGCGCTGCGGCGCTCTTGTCTTCGTGTCTTTGGATCGACGTGCCCTCATGCCTCGAAGATGGATTTTCCTGCTATCTTCTAAATAAAATAGAGCTGTAACACTGATTTGTCTAAGAGCTATAACATGGTCCGTTCGAGACCTGAGAGCTATAACACAGTCTGACCAAGACCCAAGAGCTGTAACACGCCGAGGGGGCTTTACTGTCTGTCACTCCAAATCTTTGTTGTCACAAGACAAAGAACCGAGGAACATACACTCGCATGACACTGTCATCAGTTTTAGGAATATAAAATAAGATTCTTCAGGAGGTTACAGTGAGGGATCAAGCAGACCCCCCGAAAAAGTAACACACAGGGTGAAATGTAAGAAAGTGAAAGTGCAGTTGCTCAGTCGTGTCCGACTCTTTGCAACCCC
>SJYW01048867.1:0-14680 GCA_006410735.1 Raphicerus campestris
AAAAAAAAACGTAATTTCTAGTCTGTAGTAAATATGCTTTAAATATATTCTTGTCAAAATATGAAGCCACAGATTTAGCTCAAATTTGTGGAAAATTGTCTATTATGTAACCTGATTGTCAAAGCCATTCCTCACTTTCTCATCAAGCTAATCAGACTTAACTCCCTGTCAGAAAGGAAGTCAGACTTTGTTTTGCAGGCCAAATAAACATCAGAATGTGCACACCTCCTTACCCTGACAACTGTCCTTCTGAATTCTAATTCTGAGATGCAGGGAGATGGATGAGAGGGGTTAAAAGCTTTGCACTGAGTCGGTGCCTGGTTGAAATAAGGCTCCGCTCCAAGACCTTCCCTCAGGACCGAGCCTTTCCCTAATTATCTATCTCTCGACTGATGGCTGGGAGCTTTTATATCCCAGGGTCAAGCTCGTTCAAAGATTTGATATGGATGAGAAATATGCCTCTCATTTGTAAAGGGGTAGGAAAACAACTGTGAATTGGGAAGTGAGAAGGGAGCCTTGACTGATCTTAGACACCCCCCTTCTATCCCCGGAGCTTTCTCAGTGAGGTCGTTTTAGGAAGACCTGCCTATGGGATTAGGACTGGAACCCCCGGGAAGGTTTGCAAGTACCAACTAGGCCCTCAAATGAAAATAATAACAGTACCTACCTTCAAAGATAATTATGCAGAATCAATAAAGTGATACAAATAAAGGACTTTGAATCATTTTGTTTGTTTATTTATTTTTGTCTGTGCTGGGTTTTCATTGCTGTGCAGGCTCTTCTCTAGTTGTGGCAAAATAGGGGCTACACTCCAGCCGCGGTGCACAGGCTTCTCATTGTGGTAGCTTCTCTTGTTGCAGAGCACAGGCTCTAGGGCAAAGCACAATAGTTACGGCGCACGAGATCAGTTGCGCCATGGCATGTGGGAGCTTCTCAGATTAGAGATCGAACCCACGTCTCCTGCATTGGCAGGCGGATTCTTTACCACTGAGCCAGCAGGGAAGCCCCAAGTAAAGGACTTAATGAAGCTCTGGGTGCATAGTTAACGCCTGCTGTGGGTTCAGTATCATTGCTGTTGCTGTCGTTAATCGACCCCTCTAACAGTACAGATGAAGTAATCCTCAGGCCCATGCCTAACATCTGTGGGCCCCAGCCAGTTTCTCTGTGCTCGGTCCACACCCTGCAACCAGCATCCCTTGGCGACTCCGTGGACCTAGACCCCCCACCTCTGGTGGCAGATTCCACTCCCAGAAAGACAGACTTGGGTAAGAACCCCTCTTGCACCCTGCAGGTGGACACAGGGTATCTGGGCAGGCAAATCAGGGTTCTGACCTCCTGGAGCTTGCTCTAGAAAGGGCTGGATACAGGTTTTGATATATCCTACTCCTAGCAGATTTCTCAGCTGGACAGGGGAGGGCAGGAGCCCTGTATATAATCAACTGGGATTAGACATGAGTNGCAAGAACATGGGAGTGGGTTGCCGTTTCCTTCTCCAATGCATAAAAGTGAAAAGTGAAAGTGAAGTCGCTCAGTCGTGTCGGACCCTCAGCAACCCCATGGACTGCAGCCTTCCAGGATCCTCCGTCCATGGGATCTTCCAGGCAAGAGTACTGGAGTGGGGTGCCATTGCCTTCTCCAACTGCAGACCCTACCTCACACTTAAAGGTTGTCATCCTAACTTTTCCCTCCCCGAATTATGATACTGAACAAAAAAAAACGTAATTTCTAGTCTGTAGTAAATATGCTTTAAATATATTCTTGTCAAAATATGAAGCCACAGATTTAGCTCAAATTTGTGGAAAATTGTCTATTATGTAACCTGATTGTCAAAGCCATTCCTCACTTTCTCATCAAGCTAATCAGACTTAACTCCCTGTCAGAAAGGAAGTCAGACTTTGTTTTGCAGGCCAAATAAACATCAGAATGTGCACACCTCCTTACCCTGACAACTGTCCTTCTGAATTCTAATTCTGAGATGCAGGGAGATGGATGAGAGGGGTTAAAAGCTTTGCACTGAGTCGGTGCCTGGTTGAAATAAGGCTCCGCTCCAAGACCTTCCCTCAGGACCGAGCCTTTCCCTAATTATCTATCTCTCGACTGATGGCTGGGAGCTTTTATATCCCAGGGTCAAGCTCGTTCAAAGATTTGATATGGATGAGAAATATGCCTCTCATTTGTAAAGGGGTAGGAAAACAACTGTGAATTGGGAAGTGAGAAGGGAGCCTTGACTGATCTTAGACACCCCCCTTCTATCCCCGGAGCTTTCTCAGTGAGGTCGTTTTAGGAAGACCTGCCTATGGGATTAGGACTGGAACCCCCGGGAAGGTTTGCAAGTACCAACTAGGCCCTCAAATGAAAATAATAACAGTACCTACCTTCAAAGATAATTATGCAGAATCAATAAAGTGATACAAATAAAGGACTTTGAATCATTTTGTTTGTTTATTTATTTTTGTCTGTGCTGGGTTTTCATTGCTGTGCAGGCTCTTCTCTAGTTGTGGCAAAATAGGGGCTACACTCCAGCCGCGGTGCACAGGCTTCTCATTGTGGTAGCTTCTCTTGTTGCAGAGCACAGGCTCTAGGGCAAAGCACAATAGTTACGGCGCACGAGATCAGTTGCGCCATGGCATGTGGGAGCTTCTCAGATTAGAGATCGAACCCACGTCTCCTGCATTGGCAGGCGGATTCTTTACCACTGAGCCACCAGGGAAGCCCCAAGTAAAGGACTTAATGAAGCTCTGGGTGCATAGTTAATGCCTGCTGTGGGTTCAGTATCATTGCTGTTGCTGTCGTTAATCGACCCCTCTTAACAGTGCAGATGAAGTAATCCTCAGGCCCATGCCTGACATCTGTGGGCCCCAGCCAGTTTCTCTGTGCTCGGTCCACACCCTGCAACCAGCACCCCTTGGCGACTCCGTGGACCTAGACCCCCACCTCTGGTGGCAGATTCCACTCCCAGAAAGACAGACTTGGGTAAGAACCCCTCTTGCACCCTGCAGGTGGACACAGGGTATCTGGGCAGGCAAATCAGGGTTCTGACCTCCTGGAGCTTGCTCTAGAAAGGGCTGGATACAGGTTTTGATATATCCTACTCCTAGCAGATTTCTCAGCTGGACAGGGGAGGGCAGGAACCCTGTATATAATCAACTGGGATTAGACATGAGTCTGTCTTTAATGTAAGAATTAAGTGTTGCCTTGATGCCCTTAATCCCAAATTCAGTTAAAGTCAGACCCCTTGAATAAACAAATGGAAACTACAGAAAAGACAAGTCACTAGATAATGAATGCCTTGTTTTTGTTGCAGGCACTGGCTTTCAGGCCTCAGGCTACAACTTCAACACCTATGACTGGAGAAGTCCCAAACCGAGAGGCAGTTTGTCCCCAGTCACTAAGCCTCGAAGCCAGACTTACCCAGATGTGGGGCTAAGTAACGAAGAGTGGGACCGGTCCACCGTCAGTGGGTAAGGTTTTCACCAAGTGCTGCCCTGTCCCAACTGCTTCCGGGCCATTTGGGCCAGATGTGAACTTCTGTACTTCCTGTGGCACCTCCTGCTCATGTTGGAAGGATTCATGAAGCCAGTGTCACCGTCCATGCAGCTCCATGGCTGATTCAAAGACTTGAGCCTGCCCAGCAGGAATCTGGGCTCTGCCACACACGTTTCCCCAAATGAGAACAACAGGGGGAAAATCTGCTTCTATAAGCCACGTCCTCACTCTGTGACTGGTTCCCTCTCCTTTCATTTAGAAGGTGGTTTCACACTCTGTGTGTGTGTGTGTGTGTGTGTGTGTTACTCGCTCAGTTGTATTCGACTCTTCGCGACCCCATAGACTGTAGCCTGCCAGGCTCTTCTGTCCATGGGATTCTCCGGGCAAGAGTACTGGAGTGGGTTGCCATTTCCTTCTCCAGGGGATCTTCCCCACTGAGGAATTGAACCTGGATCTCACACACTGCAGGTAGATTCTTTACCATCTGAGCCACCACAGAAGCCCAGCTTCACATAAAATTACATGAAAAAATAAATTTTTTTAACTGAGGATTCAATATATTTTTTTTGCAAACTGAAGACTTAAATACTTTATTAGGAGGACAATACTTCTGCATTAAAATATCTTTTTTAAAAAATATATAAATTTATTTATTTTAATTGGAGGTTAATTACTTTACAATATTGTATTGCTTTTGACATACATCAGCATGAATCCGGCACAGGTATACACGTGTTCCCCATCCTGAACGCCCCTCCCTCCTCTCTCCCTGATATTTTTAACTGAGAGTCTATTTTAGCAGTGTGCTCCTTACCAAAATATTTTTAAGAAACCCATAAATCTGATAGCATGTAACTGATCTATACTGATGTTTATAATAAATAGGGAATACATGTTTTTCTCTCTCAAGGAAAAGTTTGATTTCTCGTTCCCTTCAGATAGAGTTGGAGAAGGAAATGGCAACCCACTCCAGTATTCTTGCTGAAAGATATCCCCACCTGCGCCATGTTGACACAGCTCACTCAGCAATATCTGTGAATTCAGTTAGTAAGACCATGGTCCTTCCGGTCTTTGAGACATTTTGAATTTCCTACAGTGTCTTTCTGTTAGAACCGGCCTGACTTGGAGGCCACAACTGAAAGAAAGCCAGATCCAAAATGAATCTCTATTTTGTGTGTGAGATGAAGGGGAGGCAGATTCTGGATCCAAATATATATATATATATACATATAGGCCTCCCAGGTGGTGCTAGTGGTAAAGAACCCACCTGCCAATGCAGGAGAGATAAGAGACAAGGGTTCAATCCCTAGGTCAGGAAGATCCCCTGGATGAAGGCATGGCCACCCACTCTGGTATTCATGCCTAGAGAATCCCACGAACAGAGGAGCCTGGCAGTCTACAGCCCATGGGGTCACAAAGACTTGGACACAACTGAAGCAATTTAGCACAGCATGACACACATGTGCACACACACACACATGTGTATGTATATGGGCTTCCCAAAGGGTGCAGTGGTAAAGAATCTGCCTGTAGGAGATTCAGGTTCAATTCCTGTGGTTGGGAAGATCCCCTAGAAAAGAAAATGGCAACCCACTCCAGTATTCTTGCCTGGAGAATCCCATGGACAGAGGAGCCTGGCAGGCTACAGTTCATAGGATTGCAAAGAGTTGGATATGCCTGAGTGACTGAACACACACACACACGTATCTAAATGGATATATACACATATATCTGGCAAGTTCTTAACCAAGACTGTGCTTCTGGACAGCAGTTTCACAGGAGCTCCCGACAGTACCGAGGCCGAGCAAGAGGAGAACTTCTGGTCCCAAGCGCTGGAGGATCTGGAAACCTGTGGACAGTCCGGGATTCTGAGAGAACTCGAGGTAGCCTCAGTCCTGCCACTTACTCTCATTGTTTCTACATTCATTTTTTTTTGGTCCTTTTGAGTTGGCATTGGTCACACCAGTTCATTTAAAAGCTTTAACCCCTTTCCACAGGAGAAAGCTGACAGGCGTGTGTCTTTGAGAAACATGAATCTCTTGGTAGCTACCCTTTCTGTTTATATTTTTGCTTGTGAAGCTGCCTTCCCTGCCCCCTTGCCTTTCGGACAGTGATTTGATTTTATCCAATGCAGTTAAAAGTATTTCTTTCCCCATTTCTGCCCCCACCCTGAGCTTACTGACCTGTGGCTTCTCTGCCATTGCTCCTTGCTAACCCTGACTGTCTCTGTTTGCCACCGGATCGCTCAGGCGAGCTCAGTCTCAGCAGTGGCGTCTCTCATTCTCTGATTTGCTTTAGAAAGGTTTCTTTGGCATGTTTTCATTTGTACCTGGTAGAGACGTTAATTTGATCGTGAAGAGGAACATAAGAGGAAATTTGATTTTACTTCATTTTGCCCTTAAAGTAGATGACAATGCGGCTGGTAAAAAAGGCCAGTCTGTTTGATCAGCAGCCAAAATATTACAGAGTACATTGCTGTTAATTGCAAATCCTGCTTCTGTGCTAACTTAGTGTGAATTAAAGGACTTGCAGAGAGATGGAGTATAATAGCAGAACTCCTGGTGAGTTCTTTAATCAAAGCCGTAAATTTGCTGACAGTATTCACACTTTGGTCTGGGAAGTCCTGGACTGTTTCCTTTTATGTTCTTTTAAATTTTCTGAGCTGTAAAAAAAGAAAGTGGCAAAAGTCTCATTTTTATTTTGGTGTCATATGAGGTCCCCAAGTCACCATGAGGAATGTGAATGGCCTAACTGGGTGGAACTCTTGCAGTTCTGAAATGATGACTCATCTTTATATTATTTTGCTTCTCAGTTGCATGTGTGGATATTTTATGTGACTCCAATGTTTGTGAATCTGCAAAGAGATTTATAAAGAAAAATATTAGTTTGAATTTATAAACATCATGGTATTATTACCTGGCATGAATTTCAACTTCAGAGCACAGTTAAAGGACCTGGAGATGGATAATGCTACAAAATGTAAATAAATTAAGATGTTAGCAATTGATTCGTTTTCATGCAACTTTCAAAAAATGTAGAATGCTTAAGTATCAGGTAGCTTATTTAAACTTTTACCACTTCCTGTATGGAGAATGATCAGCGTTGTACCAAATTGAATAAAGATCTCAGTTTACATTTTTTTTTAACATAGTACTGCTTTTAAAAGCATGTTTTGGCTCATATGCCTTTTGCATTTTTCATTTTGAAATCTCATTTGAAGAACCCATTTTTCTTCTCATAGCCTCTTCTACATTAGGTATTAACAAAGTGAAGATGATGTAAAAAGTAATACAGTCAGGTTATGTTTTCACCCAGAAATTGAGTTACCTGATGAAAACAACATCCATCAGTATAGAATTTATGTTGCAACAGCCAATAGATTTTTTCTAACATCACTTCAGGCAGGTGTGGCCCTTGAAATTATATATACAGGAAAAAAGTGGGTTGAATTTAATAGTCAAAGAGAAATAACATTTTCAACTAGAAAGAATGATTGACAAATCCATAAATTAGAGTCTTATTCACACTTTTAGCACAAGGAATATTCACTTATTAGTTTGAATGAACTCTGATCCCTTGATTTCAAGTGCTACTATGCAAAAAATATTATTGGAGCTAGGTTCCTGCATATGAAATTTATATCTAGCATTAAAAGTTAAAGCACACTATAAATGTAACAACTGTAGATTAGCTAAGATAAAAAATGATTACAATTGAAATGAAAATGAAAATTATACTAGTCACTTTCCCCATTGCTAGCAATAATTTAGGTTCAGCTTTAGTGCTGAAAAATGTACAGTTTTAACAAGAGAGAGAAATTCAAACTAAGATTTTAGACAAGTTACTTAATCTCTTTTATCAGTTATTTCTTCTTTAAAATACGGGGATTATAATGACTAATGCTTATATGACACAACACAGAACATGGCACTTAATAAATGCTCAATAGAAATTATTTTTTTGCTACTTCTTTCTGTAATGTATACTGTCTTAACTATTTTTTCCTTAGTATAACATAAGAAGAAGGTTTAACTAAATGTCAAATAGAGAACTTTTGGACATACTCCTTCTAAGCTGTATGCATATCAGTTATCTCACTGATGATTTTGAAAATGTATAAATTACAAATTGTGCAAAATGAAAATCGGAGGTATATACTTGTGAAGCAAAAACAAGTCTTAAGAAACTTTAAATAATTACTTTTTTTAAAGTTTTGTGTTTGTGTTTTAATTTTAATATTCCTGCAGGGATGTCACTAATTCAGTTGATATTCACTTTAAACAAAGCAATCAATTCATCCTTTGAAAATTTTATCTGAAAACCTTTTGATACTATGTCATTGCTTCCATCAGAACCATTTCTAGATCAGATTATAACTTATGGCTAAGGCTCATCAAAGTAGAACAGTTGTCTCCTGCTATAGTGATTATTTGATTTCCAATGTGCTTCCTGCCAGTCTAATGAAAAATGAGTACAAAAAATAAATGTTAACAAAGCAAATAACTAGTCTAAGTAGGTAAAAACAATAGGTGGATGCTCACCACAGCAAGAAAATGATCGTAGAATGCTTTCAGTAACAGCAGATTAAACAAGGAATGATATATGTGAGTTAAGTACCATAAAATAAAAACATGTCCTATGTTACCAACAAGCTAGTAATAAAAAAGTTTCAATTAAAGGAAATTTATCTGAAATAAACCATAATATGGATAATTCACACTGGATAAATGCTAAATGTTTCAACTTCATACTTGACTGAGAATCAATATAGCCTAGTAGGCAAGAATAAAGGTTTTGGAGACATTGGTAGGGTTGCAATCCCAGACTCTTGGGCAAGTCGCTTCATTGATCCAGGCATCCCCTTCCTAAGTGAAATGAGGAGGTGTAATAAGTATAATACTTTATCATATAGAGTTATTGTAAGTATTTAATGGTATTCTACATACACACACACATATATATACTTAGCACATATTAACACTCTAACTTCTTTTTTTCAAAATTATCAGTAAGATAACATGTAGTCAAGATATTGGTACGTTCACATTTTGTTTCTTTTCTACATATCTGTGTGCCAATACTTGGCTGTCATTTAGAAATCTTGTTAGTGGCATGTATATCACCAAACACCAGGTGAAGCTTGGAATTATAACATCCTAGTGAGGTAACATGGAGAAGGCAATGGCACCCCACTCCAGTACTCTTGCCTGGAAAATCCCATGGACGGAGAAGCCTGGTGGGCTGCAGTCCATGGGGTCACTAAGAGTCGGACACAACTAAGCAACTTCACTTTCACTTTTCACTTTCGTGCATTGGAGAAGGAAATGGCAACCCACTCCAGTGTCCTTGCCTGGAGAATCCCAGGGACGGGGGAGCCTGGTGGGCTGCCGTCTATGGGGTCTCACAGAGTGGGACACAACTGAAGTGACTTAGCAGCAGCAGTGAGGTAACAAAAACTCTACTCACTTTGCAGTGTTCCCTCCTGATCAGTAATTTTAGAAGGTGCACTTGGCTCATTTACTACCTATGGGACCTCGGGGAGGTCAGTCTCTCTGTGCCTTAGATTCCTCTCCTGTAAATTAGGAGGAATCAGAGCACTTAACTCATGAAGTTGTTAAATGTATGCATACATTCAAAGGACTCACATTACACTTCTGTTACCTTTAGCATCAGTATCAATATAAACCACTAGATCATGTTGTAGCCAGTCATATGGCATGTGGAATTTATTTTTGGGCAGATTCACTGAGGCTGGTATACCATTATATAACCGTTATATGGAAGAATACAGAGCTGGCTACAGGCATATTTGCAGAATTTTAGCATCCTCCAACCATGAGAAATGAACATTCCCAACATGATATTGTTTTCAAATGCTTTTTTTTTTGTTCCACTGCTGAGACTCAGTCATTTTTGAGAGCTAATCTTGCCATTTGTTGCGTATTATACAGGGACAATATATTTGAACATTTCTCAATTCACTGGTAAAATTCAAGTCCCATTGCCTTTGGGCAAAGGGTTGATTCCAGTAGCACGTTATATGATTATTCCTTAACCTCTTTGATGATCTTACACATGGGTCATTTCTAAGAAACAATGACCTACACCAAGTGATGTGGAGACCTAACTCATCTGCTGACTTCCTGGGCTGGCCACGTGGCCAAAGGGAAGACAGTAAGTACACCAAAGCTAGGCAGGCAACATGAGTAGGAGCCCTCGCTTTTGTAGAGTAGCCTCCTTTCAGCCTGTTGTTACCTGCGGGTGGGGCTGGAGGTACCATTGCCAATAGGGGCTGCCTGAGCTCCAATAAGAAGTTCTTAGTTCATTTCTGTAAGATATATTGAAGGTTGCCTGATAAATCCCATCTTTAGAGCCCACTCAGTGGAAAGTTTCTGCTTAAAAATGTAGTTTGCAGTAAGCAGATGTTAGAGCTCTTCAGTGTGCCTCCAAACTGCCAGGGGTGGTATTTGCTTAAATAAACTCAATGGCTTAAGTACTTAAATTGGATTTGTTATGTGCATTGTAAATGTCACTTGCGAAGCATTTTCCCAGACTTTCATGGTGCAGTCAGTACCTCCATTCTCCAGCCTTTGGCTATGCCCTGAAGAGACTGTATTTTGACTGAGCAGAAGGAGAAATGTGCTTCATGTTGAGCAGCCAAACCTTCCTTTTACTCGATGGCTTAATTGTTTCTGAAAATTGTCACTGCCGCAGGCAACGATCATGTCGGGGAGCACGATGAGTTTGAATCACGAGGCCCCTTCATCTCGCAGTCAGCTGGGGCGACAGGCCAGCTTCCAGGAACGGAGCAGCTCCCGGCCACACTANTGCATTGGAGAAGGAAATGGCAACCCACTCCAGTGTCCTTGCCTGGAGAATCCCAGGGACGGGGGAGCCTGGTGGGCTGCCGTCTATGGGGTCTCACAGAGTGGGACACAACTGAAGTGACTTAGCAGCAGCAGTGAGGTAACAAAAACTCTACTCACTTTGCAGTGTTCCCTCCTGATCAGTAATTTTAGAAGGTGCACTTGGCTCATTTACTACCTATGGGACCTCGGGGAGGTCAGTCTCTCTGTGCCTTAGATTCCTCTCCTGTAAATTAGGAGGAATCAGAGCACTTAACTCATGAAGTTGTTAAATGTATGCATACATTCAAAGGACTCACATTACACTTCTGTTACCTTTAGCATCAGTATCAATATAAACCACTAGATCATGTTGTAGCCAGTCATATGGCATGTGGAATTTATTTTTGGGCAGATTCACTGAGGCTGGTATACCATTATATAACCGTTATATGGAAGAATACAGAGCTGGCTACAGGCATATTTGCAGAATTTTAGCATCCTCCAACCATGAGAAATGAACATTCCCAACATGATATTGTTTTCAAATGCTTTTTTTTTTGTTCCACTGCTGAGACTCAGTCATTTTTGAGAGCTAATCTTGCCATTTGTTGTGTATTATACAGGGACAATATATTTGAACATTTCTCAATTCACTGGTAAAATTCAAGTCCCATTGCCTTTGGGCAAAGGGTTGATTCCAGTAGCACGTTATATGATTATTCCTTAACCTCTTTGATGATCTTACACATGGGTCATTTCTAAGAAACAATGACCTACACCAAGTGATGTGGAGACCTAACTCATCTGCTGACTTCCTGGGCTGGCCACGTGGCCAAAGGGAAGACAGTAAGTACACCAAAGCTAGGCAGGCAACATGAGTAGGAGCCCTCGCTTTTGTAGAGTAGCCTCCTTTCAGCCTGTTGTTACCTGCGGGTGGGGCTGGAGGTACCATTGCCAATAGGGGCTGCCTGAGCTCCAATAAGAAGTTCTTAGTTCATTTCTGTAAGATATATTGAAGGTTGCCTGATAAATCCCATCTTTAGAGCCCACTCAGTGGAAAGTTTCTGCTTAAAAATGTAGTTTGCAGTAAGCAGATGTTAGAGCTCTTCAGTGTGCCTCCAAACTGCCAGGGGTGGTATTTGCTTAAATAAACTCAATGGCTTAAGTACTTAAATTGGATTTGTTAGGTGCATTGTAAATGTCACTTGCGAAGCATTTTCCCAGACTTTCATGGTGCAGTCAGTACCTCCATTCTCCAGCCTTTGGCTATGCCCTGAAGAGACTGTATTTTGACTGAGCAGAAGGAGAAATGTGCTTCATGTTGAGCAGCCAAACCTTCCTTTTACTCGATGGCTTAATTGTTTCTGAAAATTGTCACTGCCGCAGGCAACGATCATGTCGGGGAGCACGATGAGTTTGAATCACGAGGCCCCTTCATCTCGCAGTCAGCTGGGGCGACAGGCCAGCTTCCAGGAACGGAGCAGCTCCCGGCCACACTATAGCCAGACCACTCGCAGCAACACTCTGCCCTCAGATGTGGGCAGGAAATCTGTCACCCTGAGAAAAATGAAGCAAGAAATAAAGGAGATCATGTCTCCAACTCCTGTGGAGCTGCACAAGGTCAGGAAACTCTCTTCTGTTCCCTTGGGGGTTATGTTTCATAGCCATTCTGCTCAGCATGAGTGCCCTGATTTGAGTATGATCATGACACTCTACTGTGGGCTCAGCCGAGGAAAGAAGCCAGAGCTTAAGGGCAGATCATCAGAGACCGATGGTTCTCAAAACATGATCTTTAAGAGGTGATCTCATAAAACAGAGAACATTGGCTTTCAAGTAGTGAATTGATCACAAATATATTTATGACCAAAATCTTCCTGCAGAAGCTCTGTTATTTCAACTTGATTGGAAGAGGAAAAGATTTTCTAAATGCTGTACACTCCTAGCTACACTGAAAAGGAGTTTCCGAGGTGATGTTGGAAGGATTAATCATNGATCTCATAAAACAGAGAACATTGGCTTTCAAGTAGTGAATTGATCACAAATATGTTTATGACCAAAATCTTCCTGCAGAAGCTCTGTTATTTCAACTTGATTGGAAGAGAAAAAGATTTTCTAAATGCTGTACACTCCTAGCTACACTGAAAAGGAGTTTCCGAGGTGATGTTGGAAGGATTAATCATCAATTACAGACTTCTCAGTAGATGGTTATGTTATTCAGGGAGTATAAACTTCTCTTTGAGACATAATTTAGATGTCCTTAGTCAGGATAAGATAAGGCCTGGTTATGTTTCATCTCTGCTAAGGCAGTTGCCTCACTTTGCTTCATGGATGAAAACTCACAGTTGCAAACATAACTGCATTCAAGTTGCTGGCAGAGTTTAAACAAGGCAGGTGTAGGTGACATATCTATGGAGCCCAGGGCCAGTGAAATCAATGGAAGGGAGGTTTCTCTGGTTTTCTTTTGTAGAATTCGCTCTTTGTTGTAGTTAATACATAAGGAGGTATAGTTAGTAACAGTCTCACTCCATTTTTCTTACAGAGAAGATCTGTAGTTAATAATCTGTTAACTAGAGATAAGTTATTTGTCTTACCCAGAAGAGCAAATAAGTGTCAGGTTAAATAACAGGCCAACCACTCTCCTTTTCCTCTAAAGACTTTAGTCTCCCTCAGTTCAGTTCAGATCAGTCGCTCAGTCGTGTCCGACTCTTTGCAATCCCATTAATTGCAGCACGCCAGGCCTCCCTCTCCATCACCCACTCATCTCCCTACCCACCTATTGAAAGTAGCTATTTTGCTGCTGACAAAGGANCTTCTTACAGAGAAGATCTGTAGTTAATAATCTGTTAACTAGAGATAAGTTATTTGTCTTACCCAGAAGAGCAAATAAGTATCAGGTTAAATAACAGGCCAACCACTCTCCTTCTCCTCTAAAGACTTTAGTCTCCCTCAGTTCAGTTCAGTTCAGTCCCTCAGTCGTGTCCGACTCTTTGCACGCCAGGCCTCCCTCTCCATCACCCACTCATCTCCCTACCCACCTATTGAAAGTAGCTATTTTGCTGCTGACAAAGGATATGGTGAAAGAAAGGATTGTGTGGGAGGCTGGCTTCTGAATTCATGTTCCATTCCTGGGTTCATTCTTTCATTACTCATTGATTCATTCATTCAGTGCATAGATTGTGCATTTATTTACTTACAGAATGTATTGTAAATCTCCAAGGAGCACATTGTCTAATGGGAAGACAGTCCAGGAAACAGTGGGAAGATAGTGGGACTAGTACAATGACAGACACAAGACTAGACTGTCTTTGGAGAAGGGGGTGGGGGAGCACCCTAACCCANTCTCCAAGGAGCACATTGTCTAATGGGAAGACAGTCCAGGAAACAGTGGGAAGATAGTGGGACTAGTACAATGACAGACACAAGACTAGCCTGTCTTTGGAGAAGGGGGTGGGGGAGCACCCTAACCCACTAAGGGCTTCCCTGGTAGCTCAGACAGTAAAGGATCCTGGGTTGGGAAGATCCCTGGAGAAGGAAATGGCAGCCCACTGCAGTGTTCTTGCCTGGAGAATTCCACGGACAGGGTAACTGTCTGGGTTACAGTCTTGGGGCCGCAGAGCTGGACACGACTGAGTGATTGACACTAACCCACTACAGAGGAATGAGAAATGCTTCCTAGATCTGGCTGTTGACTCTGCAGGAAGGTGGAGGATGGGAAAGCATTCCAAAGCACAGAAAGAAACATATACAGAAGGATGTTGAAGACTGCAGTGTACTGCAATCATTGAGAGTGCAAATATGCCCGCATGACTAGAGCCTTGTGCATTAAGAGGCATTACAGACTTTACAGAAAAGTCAAGACATTTCTGATATTTTAGGGTGGAGACCCAGCTTTAGCCTGCTGCCACAAGTTAGTTTATCCAGTTACCCTGAATTGATGTGTCTGTCTGGTAAACATCAGGCTTCACCACCTGTCACATATCCTAATTGGCTAATTGACAAACACCATTAGGAGGCTGTAAGGACTCCCTTGGTGATTAAACTGCAGAAGCTGCATAGTCAGTGCTAATTCTGCTGTACCATGAGGAGGGCTGGCCCCTCCTGATTCCCTCAGTTATTTAGGAACACTGCCTTCCCGTCTTCTCTAAAAGTCTGCTGCCCACGAAAACAAGTGTTCTGGGTAACTCACCTTCCTTCAGCACCGAAGGGAAAGGGTAACAATGAGTGCCTGCTGTGTGCTGTATTTTTTCTCTTTTTTAGCCCCTCACAATAACATGTCTTAGCATTTATTTTCCCCATCTACAGGATAGGGAAGGGCCTCCTAGGTGGCTCAGTGGTAAAGAACCCTC
>SJYW01048868.1:0-11219 GCA_006410735.1 Raphicerus campestris
AAAAAGGATATATTGCTACCAACCTTTCAGAAATAAGATGGGATTATAAATAATTACTGTGGGAAAAAATGTTATGCTATCAAATAGTATTTAAAAAGTGTTATATTCAGATAGAAGAACTTTGAATAAAGTATGCTGAATAAATGAAGCCAAGCATGAAAGGCCATATGTACAATTCCATTTAAGTGAAAAATCAGAAGAGATCAATTTATAGAGACAAAACATATATTAGTGGACTTTAGGGCTCATGAGAATGGCCTGATGAAGGTGATAGCTAAAGGGTGCAGGGAAAATATTCTAAACGACTTCTGTAATGTTTGTACATATTGAATATATTGAAATTCATGGAAATGTACTATATAAATGGGTGAAAGTATTATATATGAAATGTTTCTCAGTAAAACTCTCCTAAAACAAAATAAATATAAGGGGGAATGAAAGAGCACCTCTAGAACTGGATTATAGACATCTTTACTCCAATCTGAATGTGTTTGATGATTAGTTACCATTAACAAAGGAAAGAGTATGCTTGTCATCTCACAAGCAGCAGCTCATTTGGGCATAGAAGCCACCTTTCTGGGACAACCTCACAGCTAGGCTACTTCATTTGATTCTGAGGCTAGGCCTTTGCTTCATGTTCAGACTTATAAAAGAGGTTCAGAGGTATAGTTTGCCTTCCTCTGTTTCAAGTCTCACCAAGCTAGCAGCACTGGTGGCTCAGAGACCCCGCCCCTTCAACACCCTCTGATGCTCTCTGAGAACAATTGTTGCCATGGTTACATTATTACATAGGGAGCAGTCATCACTGAAATTGCCACAGCAGGCCCTGCACTGCCTCAAAAGGGACAAGATTCATGGGTTGAGGATGGGGATAGGGGACAGACTGCTAGCTCTGCTTCAGTAACAACCTGAGCACCTTGAAATCCTGTGGCTGATAAACTTCCAAAGGTACATGTTATCTCACAAAAGTGGCCGTGTTCTTTCTTAACTTTGTTGAAGATCAGAAGAACATCCTGCAGACATGTTTAACCCATACACATTAGATACTCCAGCTGTAATTTTTGACAATGGATCAGGACTCTGCAAAGTAGGTATATCTGGAGAGATTGGGCCCCGTCATGTCATCAGTTCTGTCGTGGGGCACCCTAAATTCAACATGGCTTTACCAGAAGCCAATCAGAAAAATTATGTTGTGGGAGAAAAAGCCCTGTTCAAGTATGAGGCCTTGCAGTTGCACTACCCCATTGAACGTGGACTGGTAACAAGATGGGATGACATGGAGAAACTCTGGAAGTATCTTTTTGAGTGGGAACTGGGAGTAAAACCCTGTCAACGACCTGTGCTCATGACTGAGCCCTCCTTGAACCCAAGAGAGACTCGCGAGAAGACAACAGAAGTGATGTTTGAGACCTTCAATGTGCCTGCCTTCTACCTGACCAACCATGCGGTCGTAGCACTCTATGCCTCTGCCTCTGTCACGGGCCTAGTGCTGGACAGTGGGGATGGGATCACTTGCACTGTCCCCATCTTTGAGGGTTACTCCCTGCCACATGCTGTCACCAAGCTCTATGTGGCAGGCAGGGACATCACAGAGCACCTCACCCGACTCCTCCTGGCTAGTGGGTGTAATTACCCTTGCATACTCAACAAGGCCTTAGTGGATGACATAAAAGAGTCGCTGTGCTATGTTGCCTTGGAACCAGAGAAAGAACTCTGTAAGAAGCCAGAGGAGATCATGAAAGAATACAAGCTACCAGATGGGAATGTCATCCACCTTGGGGACCAGCTGTACCAGGTACCTGAGATTCTTTTTGCGCCTGACCACCTAGGTGTCCACAACCCAGGACTATCAAAAATGGTCTCCAGCAGCATTATGAAGTGTGACACCGATATCCAGAAGAATCTTTTTGCAGAAATTGTTCTGTCTGGGGGCACCACTCTCTTCCCTGGGCTTGAGGAAAGACTTATGAAGGAACTGGAACAGCTGGCCTTCCGAGGCACTCCCATCAAGATCACTGCTTCTCCTGATAGATGTTTCTCTGCGTGGATTGGTGCTTCCATTGTGACCTCTCTCAGCAGTTTCAAGCAAATGTGGATCACTTCTGCAGACTTCATGGAGTTTGGGGCATGTGTTGTCCAGAGAAGATGCTTTTAAAGGATTCAGAGCACAGGGTACAGCTTAAATTGTCAGATCACAGGAGTACTGGTGGGAGGTGACATCTTCCCTTAGAGCTTCAGCACGTGTTCAATAAAAGTGAAATGGCATTTTGGGTTTTGGTTCATATTTGATAGCATAAGAGTAATTTTTGATCTAGGTACTGATTCTTTTTAAGTGATTCTAGTCCACCCTTCCTGTCTCAGGGACCTATTCAGTTGTTTCCTCCTGATAAAGCCTTGGGTTATGTGTTAAAGCTGGGTTCACTTGCAGGCTCTGTAGTGAAAGCAGGTGAGCCTCAATGCCTAGTAGCTTTATTCAGTATGATCCCTAGAATCTTCATTTTAATCAAGTGTCTTAGATATTTCTGATAGGTCCAGTGCTAAGTAAAGGCAGAATTACAAGAGAACATGTAGGGAAGGAGGGGAATTAAGTAGAAGGAATGCTACTCAGATCTTAGGGCTCAAATGACCCTTTCAGTCAACTGGTTCTTAATTAACACAATACAAGTCTCTACTGTTAGGCAGGCTTCCTTGGTGGCTCAGACAGTAAAGAATAAGCCTTTAATGCGGGAGACCTGGGTTCAGTCCCTGGGTTGGGAAGATCCCCTGGAGAAGGGAATGGCTACTCACTTCAGTATTCTTGCTGGAGACTTCCATAGGCAGAGGAACCTAGTGGATTACAGTCCACGAGGTTACAAAGAGTCAGAGATGACTGAGTAACTAATCCTTTCACTACTTTTCACTGTTAGGTAACTAAATAAAATAGAACTGTTGTCCTTGTCAAAGAGGAAAGATGTGCACAGAAATCACTATTTGTTTAAGGATCTCTAAGCTTAGGGATATGGCATCACTGACTCGATGGACGTGAGTCTGAGTGAACTCTGGGAGTTGGTGATGGACAGGGAGGCCTGGCGTGCTGCGATTCATGGGGTCGCAAAGAGTTGGACATGACTGAGTGACTGAACTGAACCGAACTGAACTGAAGCTTAGGGACCATACTCCTGGTTGAGGTATTAAGCAACAACACCTCTATTTTTTAAATTGAAGTATAGGTGCTGTGTAATATAGGTGTGCCATGTACCAAATCACAATCTTTAAAGGTTATATTCCATTTATAGTTGTTATAAACTATTGGTCCTGCTTGGTTTCAGTCCCCCTTTTCTTTGATACTCCTCAATCTTAAGGGGGGGCAGATGTGGACAAGAAAGGGGATAACATTTTGGATAGATAGGTTAATCATAAACTCTGCAAGGAACTGGGTTTTAGAGCTACACAGGTTGGTGGAGAAGAATGGAATAAAAGATATACTGGTGGAAAGAAGATGGGAGTGGGAGCAAATAAAAAAGAACTATACTAAAAAAAATCATCCTGAATGGATTGAAACCATCTAAAAAAAAAAAGAAATTATATTTTGCACCCATCTTTTCAGCTATGTTTTCAGGGTACCACATTGCTATCTTATCTTACAATACAGCCATGAAAATGAAAATTATCAAACAGAAATCATTGTAAATCAGGTATTTTATTTTTACATTCATTTGAGACATGTGGTTGAATATCACACTTCTGCCTACAGACAGGTTAGCAAAACCACAATGGAATCAGAAGCATGACACGTTCAAAGAGCTAGGAAAACATTACTGTCAAAATATAGAATTATATATCCAGGAAAACTATTCCAAGAAAGATGGTAAAAATACTTTCTGAAAACAACTGAATGTGTTTACTCCCAATAGTCCATCACTAAAGGAAATTTTGCATGATTATTTGAGGATGTATAAAAATAATCCCATAGTAAGATATATATGGTGTACTAACAAATAATGAACATTAAACAATGGTAAACATGGAGGTAAATTTAGAAATACTGACTGTACAGATTCATAGTATCAACATGATAATAAGAATGACAATTCTCTAATACAGAAAGACATAAATCATGGAAACAGGTTGGAGCTAAAAATCTGAATATACCTGTATTTCTCAGAAAGAGAAATGTCAATTAAATGTAGACTATATATGTGTGTATCTATATCTATATCTCTCTCTATATATAGAAGGAATTCCTTCTATAAATTTGTAAAAAAATAATTAAAATCATAAATGACTTCAATTGGAAATATTAAAAGGCATTTCTAAAACACAAATATGTCAAAAAAGAAATTGTAATAAAAATTGTAAGCTAACTAAAATTGAATGATAACAAAGTACTAGATATTGAGATGGAATGCAGTTAATGCTAGAATCAGTAAGAAATGTATAGTATTAAATGTTTATATAAGTAAAAAAGGGGTTGAATATCAGAGAGTTAAATATCCAAGTTTGAAGTTTGAAAAAAATCTTACCAAAGTATATTCCTGTGCCAGGTGCACAGTGAGGCCAGATAAACTGGCTGAGCAAGAATAGGTGTCTCTTGGTCAAAACCTCCAAACTCCTCAATGCTTTGATGGGAAAAGTTTTTATAGACAGAATTTTGGGTGAGGGCTGCAAGGAATTTTGTGCTCAGCCCTGAAGTTGCCATGCTACACCTGGATGGGGACCGTAATTATATAGAGGAGCTTAAAAATATTGCTATGCATACTCCTTGAGGAAGGACCGGGACAGTTACCCATGGCTACACTACTGTTTCTTGACTGCTCTTCCCATGTGTCTTCACTTCCTCCCCTCCCTGATTAGCAACTGTTTGAATCTGCCTTTAGGAACTCAGGGAATGTCAAGGAGACTGAATGAAACCATTTCCTACAAACCAGAAACAGGGGACACAGAAAGGCTTTTATGCCCAGGAGGGGCCCACAGGGTCCTGCTTGATTTCAACACTATAAGTAACTTCACACTAAATCTCACAAAAATAAGTTTATCTACTATATCTTAAAAATAGAAATTCCTACCTGGTGTAAAATTTATTTAAAAATCTTAACAAAATATTATCTAGATATTTGTCTAGGTTACTTTCTATCATTTATTCACAATTTGAACATTTCATTTTTATTCACATTCTTTAATAATATTGCTGCTGCTGCTGCTAAGTCGCTTCAGTCGTGTCTGACTCTGTGCGACCCCATAGATGGCAGCCCACCAGGCTCCCCCATCCCTGGGATTCTCCAGGCAAGAACACTGGAGTGGGTTACCATTTCCTTCTCCAATGCATGAAAGTGAAAAGTGAAAGTGAAGTCGCTCAGTCATGTCTGACTCTTCGTGACCCCATGGACTGCAGCCTACCAGGCTCCTCCGTCCATGGGATTTTCCAGGCAAGAGTACTGGAGTGGGGTGCCATTGCCTTCTCCATTAATAGTATTGAAAAAAGAACAAATACAATATAATTTAAGTCATAACCAATCATAGATGATATATAAAATAAATGTTCATATCAATCACATTCATGAACATAGATGCAAATTTCATTAGCAAAATATGAACATATCAAATTCTTCAATGTGTGAAATAGCTTCTTTTCCATGTTTAATTTCAGTTAACTACTGAAATGCAAGATTGCTATACTATTTGTAAACATATGGATATAATTTACTACATTTCCATAGATGCCAAAATTAGAGTATTTCAGCATAATCGGCTTCTATTCATGATAAAAATTGTCTAAAACAAAAAAGATACTATGTACCATAAATTATTAATATTATCCTCAAGACACAGTTTCTGTGCAAGAATTTTTTTAAGGCACTTTGGCTGATATGTTTTATTTAGTTAAAACAAGTCACATAATCAATTAATGTACTTTACTGGGTTCATGTAAACTATCTTGGTTGATAATGTCCAGTATTTTGTTAGCTCTGGATACTTACTTGGAGCGGATATCTTTAGGGAATAGTTTATGTTGATAACTCATAAAGTCTTTTTTTTAAATTGAAGTGTAGTTGATATGCCATATTATGTNGTGACCAATTTAATTTATCATTGTACCACAGGTACTAGTGAAACCAAGCAGGACCCTATGGATTTGCCCTGGTACAAATTATTTCCCTGTTCCCCATTTCTTGTTTATAGGAAATATGAGTTGTTATCAACCATTGCTCATGGGAGGTAGGGGAGGGGTGTATTACCCAGTAATGGGAAATTCTATGGGTGGCAATTTCATCCACTAAGTTTCATGCCTTGTACCACTCAGAATCTTTTATTTTTCAAAATAACTTTACTACATCCAGGCACATCTCCAGGATGCTAGTTGGTCATTATTTCTGGAAAAATGTTCAAAAAGAGGACTCGTAGTATTTACAAACTATAGCACTCAACACTTCAGTTGGTTGCAGGGCCTTAATTGGTATGCATCACTTCTCTCCTCCAGCCCCCATTTAGTGTTACCTTTCCCTTTTTGCTGGCATTTCTGTTGGTCTACCTTACTTGCTTGATGATTTGACTCAGACTCTCAGTACTTCTCAGGTCATGGTTGCTGTTTCTTGCTCATTTAAAGAAAAAAACACCATGGTGAATTAAAGAAAGATCTGAATGTTAAACATTTTGGTAACAGCAGCCCCACCTACTCATAATTGCAGAGTTTTTTGTTTGCTCATCTCACACTAGAATTCCAAAGCAACTTGATAGAAGCCATAGATTTAAGTTTAATGGGCTTCTTACTTCTTACCTAGAGTAAGTGACTTCATTCTGGAGACCAAAATCTCTAAACACATAGAATATGTATGTTGTGGAAAGCTCGAATTCCCCAAGTGAGTTATTGGGAATGTTTTTGAGTGGAATGGCTCCTACTTTCACTTCTTGGTGCTTGGCCCAAGTGGTCTAGCTCTTGGGGATATAGCACCATAAAGTAGCCACTGGATTAAGATGAGTAAAGGATAGTGCCCTGTCCTAACTAGATATTAATGTTGCATTTTCTTGGATGGGTGGAACTCAAAATAAACAATTATTAATCAAGTAGATGGTTGGGCTCCTTAAGGGATGATGTCATACTGGTGACTCAACATCCGTTCTGTTACTGGCAGGCTCTGGCTCTTACTGACTAGGAGAGTGCTTACTGGGAGGTGCTTGAGAAAATGTCAACGGTCTTGACTCCTAATAGAGCTGCACTTTGAAGTCACATTTTATAAGCACTGCAAGTTGGAATACAGAATCTTTGAAATTTTTCACTAGGCAAAGCCCTGAAGTAGGAGAGTCTCAGTCAATATAAACTATAGGCAGTAGGCTGAGAGGATCTTCTTAGGAAAGCTGTATTTATTTTTGTCTCTGCTTGCTGAAAAAAATTCAGATTGAATTGATTTCTCTTTTGTAGAAATTCACTAAAAATAGGAAGCAGTCAAGATCTGACAGAATTCTATATTTTTTCAAAAATTTCCTTTGAAGTAGGAGTTGATAACTATTGTACACAGTCCAGCTGCCTCTTTTTACAAAGTTGTACTGGAATAGAGCCTTACACATTAGTTATACATTTTCTATGACTGGTTTTGTTCTTATTTTGCCCAAACTGAGCTGTTGTAGGAAAGACTATGTCCCATAAATCTAAAATATTTGGTATGTTCCCTTCAAGAAAGATTTTGTTGACTCTTGTTCAAGAGCTATAGATTTTGTTGATACTCAGTGTGCTTTTAATATAAGCCTTGGTAATATATTAAAATGAATGTTTGCCATGACATAACAAATGTATACATCCATGTAGCCACCAACACAGTCAAGATGTGTTGATCTTGATCAACTGCCCACCATAACATTCCCAAGCAAATACTGATATGTTTCTATCATTATAGAATAGTTTATCAATTTTAAAATTTCATAAAATAGAATCGTACATTATGTACTATTTAGTGGCTGATACTGACTCAGCATTATGTTTTGGCAATCCATCCATCCATCTTGGTGTAAGAATCAGTGGTCCCTTCCTTTTCCATTGCCTTCCAGTCGGTGAGGAACTACAGCATCCAGTCTTTTGTATTAGATTCCTATAACCAAACCACTCTGGTAACAAAAGTTGTAGATTTTTTTCCCTAGAAGGCTGTGCATCAAAATGGCTGCTTTTGCTCTCAATGTATCACCCCTGAGAACACAGACTAGAAGGGATATAGCATTTTTTTCTTTCTTTTAAAGCACCAAATGATAAATTTAACACATCCGTTTTATTCATCCAATCTGTCCAGAATATGGTCATGTGCCTACAGTTAGAGGCAAGGGAAGCTGGAGAATTTGTGTGTGTGAGAGACCGTATTACCAGTGATAATTCCATATCTATGGAAGAATAAGAGAGAGGATAGTGAGGACAACTGTCAATCTTCCATGGTTCACCAATATGGCTACTAAAACAGCTTCACCTTTTTCTCTCACTCATATAACATAGAAAATAGATCTTTTCTAAGGAAAACAGTTCCAGATATTCATCCAATTATTGCTTCTGTCTCAAATTCCAGCATCTCCTGGTCATGCAAAGGCTTCTACAACAGATCTAACTGTGTCTTCTCATGGTCTGGACATACAAACTAAAAAATAAGTTACATACTCAATTCTCCATCAAATCTTGGAATAACTTTTCATGGTCTCAGCCTTATACAGACTAAAAGACAAGTTATTTATATACCTCTCTACACCTTCCAATCTGCCTAGTTATAATCCATGACATGACCCCACCACATTTGTGGAACTGTGGCTATGAATATAGATGCTTACAAAGAGAAAATAATAACATGCTTTGAGAGTGAATTAAATTATTCTCACCTGCTTCACACCCCAGCTTTGGTGCTAGAATGTCAGTGGATACAGATTTTTTTTAAAATGCTTGATGTCTTTAGATGAGGGGCTTCCTTGGTGGTTCAGATAGTAAAGAGTCTGCCTGCAGTGTGGGAGACCTGGGTCCGATCCCTGGGTCAGGAAGATCCCTTGGAGAGGGAAATAGTAACCCACTCCAGTATTCTTGCCTGTAAAATCCCATGGATGGAGGAGCTTGGCATGTAAGAGTCCATGAGGTTGCAGAGTCGGACATGACTAAGCAACTTCATTTTCACTTTTATCTTTAGATGAAGGACAGGAAAAGAAAAGCACAATGACAGAAAACACACACACCTGCTTGTTTTTAAGACAACACAAAAATACTTTATATTTCATACACTATAGTAAGTACTGCATCAGTTGGAGTCAATGGGCAGATCATGTTTTCCAACTCCTATTATGCAGTTACAATATGGTGTCCATCCTCCTTGAAGCCTGTGAACAGAACTCTTGATTCTCAACATCCTCTCTGCTGTAATGAGGAGACACCCTGATACACAGATCCTCTAGGTGGAGCTCTTCATTCCTGCCATGAAGTAGTCAGTTGTTACTCCTCCTACTAGAAGCCTAGGGAAGAAATTCTAAGTTCCCCCACTTGAAATTATGAGCCAGTGATTATCTTACTCCTAAGCTGATGCTGAGGAAATTATGGGGTGGAATTCTGATTCTGCACAACACACTTGTGGGGTAGAATAGAATATGATTGCATTAGCTCAGTATAGTTCAGTCATTCAGTCATGTGTGATTCTTTGTGACCCCAAGAATTCCAGCACACCAGGCCTCCCTGTTCATCACCAACTCCCAGTTTACCAAACTCATGTCGATCGAGTCAGTGATGCCATCCAGCCAGCTCATGCTCTGTCGTCCCCTTCTTTTCCTGCCCTCAATCCCTCCCAGCATCAGGGTCTTTTCCACTGAGTCAACTCTTCGCATGAGGTGGCCAAAGTATTGGAGTTTCAGCTTCAGCATCAGTCCTTCCAAAGAACACCTAGGACTGATCTCCTTTAGGATGGACTGGTTGGATCTCCTTGCAGTCCGAGGGTTTCTCAAGAGTCTTCTCCAACACCACAGCTCAAAGGCATCAATTCTTTGGTGCTCAGCTTTCTTCACAGTCCAACTCTCACATCCATACATGACTACTGGAAAAACCATAGCCTTGACTAGACAGACCTTTGTAGGCAAAATAATGTCTCTGCTTTTTAATATACCATCTATGTTGGTCATAGCTTTCCTTCCAAGGAGTTAGCATCTTTTAATTTCATGGCTACAATCACCATCTGCAGTGGTGAAACCATAATCACAGAAAACTAGACAATCTGTTCACACGGACCACAGCCTTGTATAACTCAATGAAACTAAGCCATGCTGTGTGGGGCCACCTGAGATGGACAGGTCATGGTGGAGAGGTCTGACAAAATGTGGTCCACTGGAGAAGGGAATGGCAAGCCACTTCAGTATTCTTGCTGTGAGAACCCCATGAACAGTATGAAAAGGCAAAATGATAGGATACTGAAAAAGGAACTTCCTAGGTCAGTAAGTGCCCAATATGCTACTGGAGATCAGTGGAGAAATAACTTTAGAAAGATCGAAAGGATGGAGCCAAAGCAAAAACAATACCCAGCTGTGGATGTGACTGGTAATAGAAACAAGGTCCAGTGCTGTAAAGAGCAATATTGCATAGGAACCTGGAATGTCAGGTCCATGAATCAAGGCTAAATGGAAGTGGTCGAACAGGAGATGGCAAGAGTGAATGCGAACATTCTAGGAATCAGCGAACTAAAATGGACTGGAATGGGGGAATTTAACTCAGATGACCATCTACTACTGTGGACAGGAATCCCTTAGAAGAAATGGAGTAGCCATCATGGTCAACAAAAGAGTCCAAAATGCAGTACTTGGATGCAATCTCAAAAATGACAGAATGATCTCTGTTCGTTTCCAAGGCAAACCATTCAATATCACAGTAATCCAAGTCTATGCCCCAACCAGTAACACTGAAGAAGCTGAAGTAGAATGGTTCTGTGAAGACCTACAAGATCTTTTACAACTAACACCCCCAAAAGATGTCCTTTTCATTATAGGGGACTGGAATGCAAAAGTAGGAAGTCAAGAAACACCTGGAGTAACAGGCAAATTTGGCCTTGGAGCATGGAATGAAGCAGGGCAAAGGCTAACAGAGTTTTGCCAAGAGAATGCACTGGTCATAGCAAACACCCTCTTCCAAAAACACAAGAGAAGACTCTACACATGGACATCACCAGATGGTCAACACCGAAATCAGATTGATTATATTCTTTGCAGCCAAAGATGGAGAAGCTCTATACAGTCAGCAAAAACAAGAC
>SJYW01048870.1:0-12626 GCA_006410735.1 Raphicerus campestris
CACAGGGAACTCTACTCAATGTAACAAACCATAATGGAAAAGAATATGATTAATATATAATACATGGATCTGTATAATTGAATCACTTTGTTGTATAATACACCAGAAATTAACACAATATTGTGAAACAGCTATACCTCAGTTAAAAAAATTATACAAATTTTAAAACTGACCTTTTTGTTGGAGAATGAGACTGAGGGGAACTGGTCTTATTAATATTTTAATCTTTTGGCTTCCATAGTGGCTCAGATGGTAGCCATGTCTGCAATCCAGGAGACCCAGATTCAATCCCTGGGTGGGAAAGATTCCCTGGAGAAGGGAATGGCTACTGACTCCAGTGTTCTTGCCTGGAGAACCCCATGAACAGAGAAGCATGGAAGGTTAGAGTCCTTGGGATCGCAAAAAGCCAGACACAACTGACTGATTAACACTTTCACACTCTCCAGGGGCTTCCCTGGCTGCATGGTGGATAAGAATCTGCAGGTCAGTGCAGGGGACTCAGGTTCAATCTCTGGTCTGGGAAGATCCCACATGATGCAGAGCCCATGCACCACAACTTTTGAGCCTGTGCTCTACAGCCTGGGAACCACAGCTGATGAACCATGAGCCACAGCTCCTGAAGCCTGCATGCCCAGAGCCTGTGCTCCGCACCAAGAGAGCACTGCAATGGGAAGCCTGTGCACCACAGGAAGAGTAGCCTTGCTCACTATAACCAGAGAAAAGCTGGTGTGCAGCAATGACGACCCAGCACAGCCAAAAATTAATAAACAAAATAAACTGACCTGCAGAATTAGAGTTACCATCCAGTCATAAGCATAAACACTCGCTGTCTGATGAATCAACATAGAGGAAAGGAAGAAGAAGCACTCTACTATCCAGGTCAGGAATGAGTGAGAGAGTAACAAAAGATCAGGAATGTTAAGGAAATTAATGATTCTCCACATGGAGAACCATATGAAAGAGAACATGAGTGGAGATTAAGCACTGCTCCTTTAACACTTGGCACTGATTTCGATATATATATAAATATATATTTTTTAAAGCACTGTATAGCCTAACATTGTGCAGGCCAAAGAAAACATGTCTGTGGGTTAATGTGGCCCATGGGTCATTAATTTGTGTCAGTTTCATGGTCTACCAGCCTCTACCTTCCCCTCCCACACTATCCCAGTCTCCTCCGCCATTAGGCTGATGCAGTGGGCCCTGCGATTGTTCCACCAGTAGTCAATAGGCAAGGGGAAGGAAATTAAGTCAGCTATTGTCTGGCCTTAAGGCCAGCGCAGTGTGTCTGGAAGCAGCTATTACTGTTGCAATCATGATAATATGATCTAGAGAGTTACTACAGAACTACTGTTCTATGAATTATTGGTATGCTCTTTTTGGAGGGTACTTCAGCAGCATCTATCAATTTTTTAAGTGTTATGTTCCATGATCACAATTCTTAAGATCTATAGCACAGAAATAATAACATAAGTGGATAAAAACAAAAATTTTCCTTGAAATACTGTTTGTAAAGCTAATTTAAAAAGAAGAAGAAGAAAACAACTGAAATGCCTACCAATAGGGGAAGAGAGAAATTATGGGGAAGAAAAGGGAAGTATCACATGTCACTTTATGTATTATGTGGTTAGAAGCAATCATACATTACTCTGAAAAACTTATTTTAAATTATACAGTACACGAATGCACTGTTTTACACCAAGCTTTTCCACATGACAAAAGCTTAAAAGCCCCTTGCTCTCCATCTTGTCCTCTTTTGATCTCCTATCCTGCCATCCACTCCCAAGGGTAATAGGAGCTAATAATTATTGCTATTTTGATGTATATGATTCTGTTTCTTTTCACATTTATATACATATATGCATGTATTATTGTATATAATGCATATTCTTCTGCAGATTGCTCCTTTTAGGCAACAGTATGCCTTTGGGATTTCTTTTTTTTTCTTGATGTCAACATACACAGATTCACCTTGTTGAGTTTAGCTGCTATATTGTATCATATAGTATGGACAGGCCATAGTTTATTCCATTTCCTATTGGTAGGCATTTAGGTAGTTTCCAGTGTTCCACTCTCACAGACAATGCTGATATGAATACCTTTGCTCAAACCTCCTTGAGTCCCTGTGTGAATGCTTCTCAAACACTTTAAAAGTGGAATTATTGGGTAATAAGATGCTGCTGCTGCTGCTAAGTCGCTTCAGTCGTGTCCGACTCTGTGCAACCCCATAGACAACAGCCCACCAGGCTCCCCCGTCCCTGGGATTCTCCAGGCAAGAACACTGGAGTGGGTTGCCATTTCCTTCTCCAATGCATGAAAGTGAAAAGTGAAAGTGAAGTCGCCCAGTCGTGTCCAACTCTTAGCGACCCCCATGGACTGCAACCCACCAGGCTCCTCCGTCCATGGGATTTTCCAGGCAAGAGTACAGGAGTGGGGTGCCATTGCCTTCTCCGGGGTTATAAGATGAGTACCTTTTAATTCTTAATAGATTGCATTTCTTTTGTCATTTGTCTTCAGAAGAGAGAATAGAGTTAAGACTCTGGAAAACAGCAAGCACATATATCTGTACATGGGAAAGAATTCCCTCTGCCATGTATACAACATATACACATATAGCTAAAGAGATGCTGTTCCAGCCCTTAAAAAGATCCATTCTAAAATGGAATTCATTATGAACCACAGTATAGCTCCCTCAACAAAGCACAAAATTCATACACACTGGGCCTGCTCTTTTTGTCATGCTCAGGGTATCATACCTGCCCAGCTCTTTATTTATGATTGTGTGTACTTGTGTGTGTGTGTGTGTGTGTGTGTACTGCAGAGAACTTTCAGTAGGTTTTCTTCTGGATGACTGTCCTGAACAGCAAGTGTTCAAGACAGCAAGTGCTGTGGAAGTAGGAAGGAAATGTGTAAATGTAACAAATACAGTGGAGCTTGAATTATCTGGAACTCATGACTGGTAGGTCTAGGGAGCCAAGAAGAGGGAAAATCTAATGATGCCATGGGATTTGGTTTCTCACTGGTTGAGCTGAATAAGGTTTGTTGAAGTATCTAAAATCATATAGAGTGGATTTCCCTGGTATTTCAGTGGTTAAGAATCTGCCTGCCAATGCAAGGGACACGGGTTTGATCCTTGATCCAGAAAGATCCCAGATGCTGCAGGGCACCTAAGCCCATGCACTGTAACTACTGAGGCTGTGCTCTGGAGTCTGTGAGCCGCAACTACTGAAGCCCACGTGGCCTAGAGACTGTGCTTCACAGGAGAAGCCACTGCAATGAGAGCCCGTGCACCCCACCGAAGAGGAGCCCCTGCTTGCTGCAACTAGAAAAAAGACTGCAGCCACGAAGACTGAGCACAGCCAAAAATAAAATAAAATGAGTTATGATTAACATTTAAAAAAAAAATCACACAGAGCACCACTCACTGGGATCAGCTTCACTAAGGCCTGTAGCTTTGCCTCTCTAGAGTCAACAATGGCACTTGACTGGAGCAACAAGCCTCCATTTTAGTTTTGGCTCTAACTCTGGTTGCCTACATGATCTTGCAGTAATCATTTCATCTTTCTAAACTGTACTTTATTCATCTATAAAGTGAAGAGGGAAGGTTAGGGCCTTTAGTATCACAGAATAAAAAATCCAAAGCAACAGTCTGTTCATCTAATATATATTTGATGCTAAATCAACTGTTTGCATCTGTCCAGAAGCTTCTCTGGTAATTTTTCCCTTCATAGTATGTTATAGGACTTTACAGAATTAAGATGGGATAAATAGAAAATCCAATCAAGACTGGCACCAAGCAAAACAGCAGGTTGAAGCAGGAAGTTTGGCTTAAAGCTGGCCACGACCCAGAAACCAGAAAGACAGGAGACTGATCAGCGGCTGAGGGCAATAGCCTTGGCAACACTGGATCATATTCTTCTCCACATCACCCTACAGGACATATCTTCTGAGAAAATCCAATTCTACGTATGATATTTACAAAGTGCTTGACACTTTCCTTTTAATGGTTCAGTGCAGTGTCAGAGGAGGGTGTCTTAGAACTCTGTTCTCTTCTGTTACCATTTTTTCCAGTATCTCCCAAAGGTCGTCCATAGACCACCTACAGTGGGAAGACTGGAAGTGACAGCTAAAAGGAAAATAGCCAGGCTCCCTGCTTGATGTGCTGAATCAGAGGTGGAGAGTGACATGGGGAAGAATTGAAACTCTCCATTTCTAACATTCTTTTCTGGCGATCCATATGCATGTTGGAGAGAACCACTAACTTTGGGAGTCCACTACATTCACGACACAGTTTAAAGATAATATCTCTAGTTACACAAAATCAAGAATAAGAAATGTGTTGCTTAGGAACTTCCCTGACAGTCCAATGGTTAAGACTCTGCTTCCACCGCAGAGGGTGAGGGTTTCATTCCTGGTCGGGGAACTAGGATCCCAAATGCTGCATGGTGTGGCCAAAAAATTTAAAAAATTGTAAAAAGGAGCATGTTGCTAGGCAGAAGATGCAAGCAGCGACGATTTCAAGGGGAATGGAGATGCCTCCAGCAAGTGAGAGTCTAAAGCAGGAAACTTAGGGCTGGCCAGACTCGCACTCCAGTCAAGGGAATGGAATGACAAGGGCTCACTGTGAAGCCATTGAAGTCTAGAGCTGGAGGGACTTTGAGGTTGCCTTTGTCAACCTCCCAGCCACAGAAGAAATCCTTTCGACAAACACATTTGGTGGATGGTTATGAGAGGAGGTTGTCCAGGGCCTGGATCAAGGGGTGTGTTTTATATCCAAACCTAGCTGTTGAGGTAATGTATTTTGTGAAAACTGGTCCCCTGGGATGCTGGAGTCACGTGAGTAAGGAAGCATGATCAGATTTCGGAAAGGAAAAACACTTAGAAGTCTTTCTCCCAGGCAAACACACCCGTGTGCACATACTTCTGGTGGGCACAGGCTTTGAGAGCGGCAGCCTTTTGCTTGACATCTTTGTTTTGCCTTTGCTTTTTCTTCAAGGCAACTGTCTCCCTGCGCAGTTTCGCTGTGCTGCCGCCAGGGGACAGAAGAATGCCACTGAGTGTGTCCTGAAGGCTAAGCTCCAAAGTCTGTTCTCCCTGAGATGAAAAACCATGGCTCCCTGCTGCCTTTGATCACTTATCCAAGATGGATAGTCAGAGATTTCCAGCTTTCCCCAAAACATTTGTAATTTGTTCAGATGGTTAGAATAAGTCAACCTCTAAACCTAACACACTGGAATTCGCATTTCCCAGGCCTCTGAGTCTAAGCAGTAGAGACAGAGCAGTGACTGGTCTGCTTCACTCACTACCTCTCAGTTGGGTCTCATTTGTACTCCCCAGTGGCCCTTCCAGGCCACCTCTTGCCAAACTCCCAAGACCTACTTTCCTTCTCTAGTCTCTTCCCTACACAGAACAGTGTAAGGTCAGTAATTTATCCAGTTAGCAGTTACTTAAGTTTTCATCATGTGCCAGACACCCTGTTCTGGGCTTTTGGGAAAGAAAGGAACAAAACTCTCCCCTCCTGGAGCTTACATTCTAGTGGAGAGGCAGACAATAAGCAGGTGTGTTCGGAGGGTAGAAAGTACTATAGAGAAGTCATAAGAAGTAAGCAGTAACACTGGGAGGGGGTGGCTCAGGGAGGGAGGGGACAGTGTCAAGGCTGCTGTTTTAGACACAACAGTCAGAGCAGACCTCTCTCATAAAGGTGACATTCCATCTAAGGTCGGAAGGAGATGAGGGAGTGAGTCACACAGAATTGTGACAGAAGGTATCTTCCAGGCAGAAGGAATTATAAGCATGACGATCCTGAGATGAAACCAGGCTTGGTATGTTTGAGGGGCAACGTGGCCAGTGTGAGGGACTTCCATGGAGGTCCAGTGGCTAAGACTCCACCCTCCCAATGTAGGGAGCCTGGGTTCGATTCCAGGCCAGGGAACAGATGCTATACGCCACAACTGAAGATCTTGCATGCCAAATAAATAAATACATAAATAAATATTAAAACAAGAAAAGGGCCAATGTGGCTGGAGCTGAGTGAGAAAAGGAAGGAGGTAATGGGAAATAAAACCAAATAGGTGCCAGGGGACTTGATCATATGGGACCATATCTGCGTGAGATGCTGCTGCTCTGATGTTTCTGAGCAGAGGAGGGAGTGATCCCCGTGGCTCCTGTGTTGACTGTGAACGGTAGGCGGGCGGGGACAGAAGCCAAGAGCCCTGACAGCAGGGCCACTGTGATAGTGCAGGTGACAGATGGTGGCAGCCCAGACTAGGACAGTCAAGGCAGAGGTGATGAGCAGCCATGGAGGTCAGATGCTGGACACGTTCTGAAGGTAGGGTGGACAGGACTTGAAAATGAGCTGCCTGTTGTGTGAGAGAGAAAGTCAGCGGCAAGTGACTGGGTAAGTGGAGGTTCCGGGTAAGCGAATGGAGTCGTTGTGTACCGCAGACGGAAGGCTTGGGGGACAGACAGCAGAGTCAGAAGAGGGTGGGGTCCTGGAAAGTCCAGTGAGGAGAGTTTCGCAAGGAGAAGGCTGTGATCAACTCAGTCATGCACTGAGGAGGTGGATGGCAACCCTTTTGGCTGCAGCTATGGCGACAGTCACTGCTTACCTCACAGTGCCACTGATAGCAGTGGACTGTTAGAGACAATTTTCCTTCTTTTTTTTTAAAAAAAAATTTATTCATTTATTTTTGGGTTGGCTTCCCTGATAGCTCAGTTGGTAAAGAAACTGCCTGCAATGCAGGAGACCCTGGTTCGATTCCTGGGTCGGGAAGATCTGCTGGAGAAGGGATAGGCTCCTACTCCAGTGTTCTTGGGCTTCCCTTGTGGCTCAGCTGGTAAGGAATCTGCCTGCACTGTGGGAGATCTGGGTTCAATCCCTGGGTTGGGAAGATCCCCTGGAGAAGGAAAAGGCTACCCACTCCAGTATTCTGGCCTGGAGAATTCCATGGACTGTATATTTCATGGGGTATATTTCATGTATGTTTCATGGGGTAGCAAAGAGTAGGACACAACTGAGTGATATTCACTTTACTTCATGCCACGTAGCTTGTATCTTAGTTCCTCAAAGAGGGATTGAACCCGTGCCCCTGCAATGGAAGTGTGGAGTGTTAACTGCTGGATTGCCACAGAAGTCCAGAGACAATTTTCATATTCAGCCTCAATACATGGCTGTTCTCTATGTCTGTTCTCAGTTTCCCACTTCTATGAGTTCTACCAGACAGTAAACAGCTGAATTCTCAATCTCACAGTGGGAGACGAGCAAACACATCACAAGTCTGTATGAGGAACACAGATTTCTCCATTCAGGGTGGCTCTTTTCTACCCAGAATGCTGCCTCAGTTAGGGTGACCATCCACAGAGCTCCTAGGGCTTCAAGCAACACCAACCCTTTCCACGGCCATTCACCTCTCACATCCAGTCTCCCCAGATAATCACAGGTACTCCAGGACTCACAGTGGCCCTAGATCTGGAAACCTAGATTTGGTACAAAACCAAACTGTATTCTAGGATTATATCTTAAGTATCTTGTCAAAGTAAATGAAATTACTAAAATAGATGCACTTTATTCTCACTCAATTGTTATTTTTTTTTAATATCATAACCTAATTTTGCTCTTATATATTGTCACTAATTAAATTTCTGGGTTTGAAAGCAGAATTCTCTTCCAAGGACTTCTCTGGGGGTCCAGTGGTTAAGAACCCACCAGCCAATGCAGAGACATAAGTTAGATGCTGTAGAGCAACTAAGCCTGCATGCCACATCTTCTGAAGCTTATGTGCTCCATAACAATAGAAGCCTGCACATGGCAACCAAGAGTAGCCCCTGCTCGCTGCAACTAGAGAAAGCCTGTGTGTAGCAGTGAAGACCCAGCATAGCCAAAATATATAAATAAATAAATTTTAAAAAGAATTCTTCCAAGATCATCTGTTGAGTTTAAACTACCCCCCTTCATCCTAGTGAACTTCAGTATCTTCATCCATTTACCTTGGTCCTTCATCACTATTCTATGAAGAAATAGCATGAGGGGTAGTAGTTAAGTTTGGTGGGAGACAAACCAATCAGATTCAAATCCTAACTGCCTTGTTTCTTAGGAAAGCAATTTTCCTGGGAAAATTGTTTAGTAGCTCTATGTCTCAATTTCCTCCTCTGAAAAGCAGGAATAATTGCAAAGATTCAATGAAATGAAGCATATAGCACCCGTAGCACATAGAAGCAAGAAGATGGAGCCTGCCCAGCCTGGGTCCATACAGGATAATGTTGAGCAGAGTCTCCTGCAGAGTCCACCCCCAGCCAACATGCAACGGTCATGCAGCATAGCAAGAGGCAAACTTTCATTGCTTTAAGCTGTTCAGGTATGGGTGGTGCTTGTTACTGCAGCAGAGTCTAATACTAACTTACTGACATAGAAATTGAGATAGAAAGTAGGGCATAGCATAAGCAAACCTAAAATAAATGCATTTGACGTAGCGATCTGTTGGTGGGTAGCAAAGCAGCAGATACTGAAGACCGAAAAACAGACAAAGTGTTAACATGTTCATAGTCCCTTGGGAAGAAAATTCTCTATCTATTAAACCTGTAGGTCTAGGAGGGAAAGTTGGAAAATTTAATGCTGGCAATGAGCTCTGGCTGTTAACCGAGAAATGGCTGGCTTGCAGGTAGAAATGACAGTAACTCCCGGGTATCAACCAACATACCTGGACTGTGAGCTTAATACTGTGACAGGAAGGAAGAACCCTGGGGTTGTCAGCCTTAGACAAAGGTTGAGTATATTTTGTACCCAAAAAGGACCATGAAATAGTAGTGTTCTTCACAAGTAGCCAGTATGACTTGTAGGCATATGGCGGGATGGCACTTTCCAGCCCACCCAATATTAGGTCTAATGTTGTTGTTTGCTGTCTTGTTTAGTCACTCAGTGGTGTCCGGCTCTTGGCGACCCTGTGGACTATAGCCCCCCAGGTTCCTCTGTCCATGGGATTCTCCAGGTAAGAATACTGGAGCGGGTTGCCATTCCCTTCTCCAGGGGATCTTCCTGACCCAGGGATCAAATCTGGGTCTCCTGCACTGGCAGGTGGATTCTTTACCATCTGAGCCACAAGGGAAGCCCTCATAATATCAATATTATTAAGTACAAAATCAAGAAGTAAAGAAGTGAAGCCAAAGAAGTAAACATAGTCCCTTTTAAGTCATGTTACAAAGTCAGGGCTCTAAAGCCTTGAAAAGTTTTCAAAAGAGGAAAGATGTAAGATGGGCTGACCAGAATTACATTTCCCACCAAAACAGAATAGTCTGTTTTTTAAACAAAACCTATGCATGAATCTGATCATGTGAAATCTATCCAAAAAAATTACACAACACAGCATAATACAACATGGAATAAAAGTGAGAACAGCCTTTCACCAACCCCAAGCCTCTCTTACTTCCTCAGATTAACATATCAATATTTTGGTGTGCATCTTTTTAAACCTTTTTATACATGCCTAATTCTTTTGTGATTTGTCTACAAGCATACCTCAGGGATCTTTCAGTTTCAGACCACCACAATAAAGTTAATGTCTCAATAAAGCTAGTCACACACATTTTGGGGTTTCCCAAAGCATATGGGAATTTTCTCTACATTATATGATAGTCTAATACACGTGCAAATAGCATTATGTCTAAGAAAACAATGTATATACCTTCATTAAAAATAATGCTGTTGGAAAACTGGTGCTGATAGACTTGCTTCACACGGGGTTGCCACAAACCTTCAATATGTGAAAAATACAGTATTTGCAAAGTACAATAAAAGAAAATGCAATAAAATGGTGTATGCTTGTAATAATTCTGAAATCAGAAAACCAATAAACATTTACATTATTATGACATTATTATGATAGTATAGATCATTCAGTTAAGTTCACTCAGTCATGTTCGACTCTTTGTGACCCCATGGACTGCAGCACGCCAGGCCTCCCTGTCCATAACCAACTCCCAGACCTTACTCAAACTCATGTCCACTGAGTCGGTGACACCATCCAACCATCTTATCCTCTGTCGTCCCCTTCTCCTCCCGCCTTCAATCTTTCCCAGCATCAGGGTCTTTTCAAATGAGTTAATTCTTCACAGCAGGTGGTCAAAGTACTGGAGTTTCACCTTCAACATCACTCCTTCCAATGAATATTCTTTCCTTTAGGATGGACTGGTTGGATCTCCTTGCAGTCTAAAAGACTCTCAAGAATCTCCTCCAACACCACAGTTCAAAAGCATGAGTTCTGCACACAGCTTTCTTTACAGTCCTACTCTCACATCCATACATGACTACTGGAAAAACCAAAGCTTTGATTAGATGGACCTTTGTTGGCAAAGTAATGTCTCTGCTTTTTAATATGCTGTCTAGGTTGGTCATAGCCTTTCTTCCAAGGAGCAAGCGTCTTTTAATTTCATGGCTGCAGTCACCATCTGCAGTGATTTTGGAGCCCAAGAAAATAAACTCTCTCACTGTTCCCATTGTTTTCCCATCTATTTGCCGTGAAGTGATGTGAGCAAATGCCATGATCTTAGTTTGCTGAATGTTGAGTTTTAAGCCAACTTTTTCACTCTCCTCTTTCACTTTCATCAAGAGGCTCTTTAGTTCTTCTTTGCTTTCTGCCATAAGGGTGGTGTCATCTGCATCTCTGAGGTTATTGATATTTCTCCCAGCAATCTTGATTCCAGCATGTGCTTCTTCCAGCCCAGCATTTCTCATGATGTACTCTGCATATAAGTTAAATAAGCAGGGTGACAATATACAGCCTTGACGTACTCCTTTCCCAATTTGGAACCAGTCTGCTGTTCCATGTCCAGTTCTAAGTATTGCTTCTTGACCTGATTTCTCAAGAGGCAGGTCAGGTGGTCTTGTATTCCCATCTNTGGATGCTGGCAATTTGATCTCTGGTTCCTCATCCTTTTCTAAATCCAGCTTCAATATCTGGAAATTCACGGTTCATGTACTGTTGAAGCCTGGTTTGGAGAATTTTGAGCATTACTTTGCTAGCGTGCAAGATGAGTGCAATTTGAGCATTCTTTGGGACTGGAATGAAAACTGACCTTTTCCAGTCCTGTGACCACTGCTGAGTTTTCCAAATTTACTGACATGTTGAGTGCTGCACTTTTATGGCATCATCTTTTAGGATCTGAAATAGCGTAACTGGAATTCCATCACCTCCACTAGCTTTGTTCATAGTGATGACTTTGCATTCCAGGACATCTGGTTCTAGGTGAGTGATCACACCATCATGGTTATCTGGGTCATGAAGATCTTTTTTGTATACTTCTGTGTATTCTTGCCACCTCTTCTTAATATCTTCTGCTTCTGTTAGGTCCCTACCATTTCTGTCCTTTATCAAGCCCATCTGTGCATGAAACGTTCCCTTGGTATCTCTAATTTTCTTGAAGAGATCTCTAGTCTTTTCCATTCTATTGTTTTCCTCTATTTCTTTGTACTGATCACTGAGGAAGGCTTTCTTATCTCTCCTTGCTATTCTTTGGAACCCTGCATTCAAATGGGTATATCTTTCATTTTCTCCTTTGCCTTTTGCTTCTTTTCTTTTCACAGCTATTTGTAAGACCACCTCAGACAACCATTTTGCCTTTTTGCATTTCTTTTTCTTAAGGATGGTCTTGATCACTGTTTCCTGTACAATGTCATGAACCTCCATCCATAGTTCTTCAGGCGCTCTATCAGATCTAATCCCTTGAATCTATTTTTCACTTCATTGTATAATCATAAGGAATTTAATTTAGATCATACCTGAATGGTCTAGTGGTTTTCCCTACTTTCTTCAATTTAAGTCTCAATTTGGCAATAAGGAGTTCATGACCTGAGCCACAGTCAGCTCTCAGTCTTGTTTTTGTTGACTGTATAGAGCTTCTCCATCTTTGGCTGCAGAGAATATAATCAATCTGATTTTTGTATTGACCATCTGGTGATATCCATGTGTAGAGTCTTCTCTTGTGTTGTTGGAAGAGGGTGTTTGCTATGACCAGTGCATTCTCTTGGCAAAACTCTATTAGCCTTTGCCCTCCTTCAGTCTGTACTCCAAGGCCAAGTTTGCCTGTTATTCCAGGTATTTCTTGACTTTCTACTGTTGCATTCCAGTCCCCTATAATGAAAAGTATGTCTTTTTTGGGTGTTAGTTTTAGAAGGTCTTATAAGTCTTCATAGACCCATTCAACTTCAGCTTCTTCAGCATTACTGATTGGGGCATAGACTTGGATTACCATGACATTGAATGGTTTGCCTTAGAAACAAACAGAGATAATTCTGTTGTTTTTGAGATTGCACCCAAGCACTGCATTTTGGACTCTTTTGTCAACCATGATGGCTACTCCATTTCTTCTAAGGGATTCTTGCCAACAGTAGTAGATATAATGGTCATCTGAGTAAAATTCACCAATTTCAGTCCATCAGTTCACTGATTCCCAAAATGTTGACATTCATTCTTGCCATCTCCTGTTTGACTACTTCCAAATAGGAAAAGGAGTACGTCAAGGCTGTATACTGTCACTCTGTTTATTTAACTTATAAGCAGAATACATCATGAGAAATGCTGGACTGGAAGAAACACAAGCTGGAATCAAGATTGCTGGGAGAAATATCAATAACC
>SJYW01048873.1:36120-50264 GCA_006410735.1 Raphicerus campestris
TCCCCCCCGCCCCCCCCCCCACCTGGAAGGCCCACACAAACCCCTCACCTTGGGCAGGTCCGTGGCCCCACGGATCCGCTGAGCCACCTTCTCTCCATCGGGGTGGATCTTGGCCACGTGTTTCCACATCCTTTCCCAGGTGGGCTCGTCCACAGGCAGCCCACCCCGGTTAACAAAGAAGGGGATGCCTCCATCTCGTAGGTCCTCTTCCCCTTCTTCTTCTGGCTCATCATCTCTCTGGGCTGAGGCTCCTTCGCTGGTCTCCAGTCGCCGGACCCCAGAGGGGACAGCCGTGGCGATGGGGGCAGCCCCAGTANTTAACAAAGAAGGGGATGCCTCCATCTCGTAGGTCCTCTTCCCCTTCTTCTTCTGGCTCATCATCTCTCTGGGCTGAGGCTCCTTCGCTGGTCTCCAGTCGCCGGACCCCAGAGGGGACAGCCGTGGCGATGGGGGCAGCGCCAGTACTGCCGCCCCCGACAACCTTCTTCCCCCCTGGCATCCCCAAATCCTTGACGGGTGGGTGGGAGGACGTAGCAGCAGGCAGGGGTAAAGAAAAAAAAAAGGTGGCTCACAGGAGGCCTCCCACACACCAGCTGCAGAGATACATGGCCAAACAGAGCGCAGGGCACCTTTAAGAAACCAGGGCGTGGCTCCGTACAATAAAACACTACTCGATGCGGAGGGGGTTAAAAAATCAGTGCCTCAAAGTGAAGTGCTGGGCAGAGGGGCTTGGTTGTCCCAGGGAAGCCTTAGAAGCCTGGTTCTCTTTGAAAAACGGGATGTAGAGAATACATCTCAACTTGGCAGCTTCACCACAGCACCCCCCCTCACCCCGCCCCGCTTTGAGAGCGAGAACAATACCGGACAGCAGTCTGGGCTGCCCGAGGAGAAAAGCCGGAGGGAAACTGAGGCCAGGCAGCTCAGATCTGCGGCCACGAAAGGGTCGAGGCACGAGTGCCCACGCCGACTGGGCGCCCCAGGTCCCAGCTTTTTGAAGAGCAACAAATTCCTCTACAAAATACCGCACGCTCACATCTGTGCGCGCTCCGAGGTGGGGGGCCGAGGCGACTCCAGGCCGGGAGTCGGCTCCGAGGTCGCGACCCCCCGGATCGGAGGGCAGCGATGAGGCGCGATTTCTTGGACGCGAAGAGTCTGGGAGCGGAGACTCGCAGCTGGCAGGGGCGCGGGGAGGGGGCGCGCGCCGACGCGCACATTCCACGCCCGCCGCCAATTCCCCGCACAAAGTGGGCTTTGTCTCAGTCTCCTGTCCCCTCGCACTCCCGGCCTGGGCAGGAACAGTGGAGCCCCCCGGGAAGGGCGCGGCGGGGAGGCGGAGCGGGGAGCGCCCAGGCCCCGCCGGTCCCCAGCCCGGCGCGTCTCAGCGGGCGGATGCCGGGCACCCGGCGCCGCGCTGCGCCAGCCGAGCCATCGCGGGGCGCGGGTCCCGCTCCCGGGCCTCAGCTGGGAACGCTCGGGCGGTGCGTAGGGTCACCAAGCGCCGGGCTGCGGCCACAGGGTCGCCGCCCTGGATCGGCTGCAGCATGGGCGGTGGCGCGGCCGCGACGGGCAAAGGATGCTCCGCGGCTGTTCGCTCGGCCTCCCGCGGCACCCCAGCCTCCCCCGGCTAAGGGCTGGAGGCAGGACCGTGGGGCGGGGAGAGCAAGCCTGGAGGCTCGCGCAGCCACCGCCGCGGAGGAAGCCGGAGCCGAGGGGCAAAGCTTCGGGAAGCGCGGGCTACGCTAGTCCTCCGAGAGCAGTCTGCTGCGCGAGCGCGCGGGTCCCCGCTTAGGTCTCGGCTCCCGCGAAGCTTAGGCCAACCGAGCGGGCCGGCGGCGGGGTCCCGGGCCGGCCTGCCGCCCACCCGGCTCGATTCTGGCCCGCGCCGCGCATGCGCTCCGTCCCTCCCTTAAAGGGCCAGCGCGTCCCCGCCGGGGCCTCCGCCTCCCGCAGCCATTCTTCACCCCCAAGTCATCACCGGGACGCCGGTGGGCGTGCGCTCCCCTCTTATCCCCTCTCTGGGAGCCGCGAAGCCGGAGCAGAGCTCCTGGAGGGTGGGGGCGTGGGGTGTTCGCAGCGTGCCAAAGAGAGCACAAACTCCACGGAGATTCCGGGCTCGGAAGGCTAGCTGTTGGATACTTCCTAGGGAGACTGCCTGGCTGTGGCGCTCAGGGTCTAGAAACTAGACTGTGGCCTGGAAGTCCAGGGTTCTAGGCCGGATTCAGTGGTCTGATTTCGCGTGGGGACGTCCAACAGATCACTGCCCTCGGTGGACCTCGGTTTCCCCCATCTGTCAGCCGAGGTCTTCCCACTGGGTGAGAGAGACCTCCCAGCGCGCGTGTTCCTCAGAGGAGGCTATCCAAAGGTCAGGATCACGACCTCTGCAAGTGAAGGCTTAAAAACCCATCCGCTTCCACCCCGTGACCTGCACCGGTGATAGCAGGGAGCGCCGGCTTCTCCCCTTGTGGGCCTCCCTGGACTCGACTCGGAACCCCGGCGGACACAATAGTGGGGTCGGGGGGCGGTGAGGGTGCTGCGCCCGGGTCTTAGGACCGTGACCCATGGGAGGCGATGGCTAGGGAGGATCAGCCGGCCCAGAAAAACGGGCGGGGAAAGTAAGGGTCACTGTTCTGTGCAGGGCGTGGGGGCGGGGCGGGGGCGGGGAGGACTGCGGAGACCCAAGACACCCTCCCTCCTCCTCCCCATTCAACAAAGTGGTGGCATGAACCCGGAGCAAAATCAAGGAACTTGACCAAAATACCAAAATGAGACAGCTGGGGTGAGAATACGTGTTTTGAGACTCTTCCCCTTGCCCCATCCGCCAGCAGTTAGTGTGAAAAAGTAAATGCGGCTTCCTGGTCCCCCAGCAGGCAGATTCAGCTTCCTTAGGCTGTGATTGCTGCTTGTTGTTTCTCAACGTCCCCAGGGCTGGGACTGAAAAGGCCTTGGAGAATCCCGAGGTACTCAGTGGTTTAACATCTGTTCCTGAGTTGCCTCTGGTGTCTGAATCCTGGGGCCCCTAGATCCAGGAGCAACCTCTTGCTGCCTCCAATGTCAGAAACCGGGGTTGATCAGAAATGGGAAGGGTCAGTGGACTTCAAGAAAGCTGGTTAAAGGACTTGTCTGGTGATCCAGTGGATAAGCGCCTTCCCTTCTGATACAGGGGACATGGTTCAGTCCCTGGTCAGGAAATTAAGATCCCACATGCCATGTGATGCTGCCAAAATAAATAAATAAATAAAGGCTAGTTAAGAAGGGATGCTTTTAAGATCTTGAGGCAAGAAGTATTGAAGGCGGGAAGAGAAGGGGACGATAGAGGGTGAGATGGTTGGATGGCATCACTGACTCAATGGACATGAGTTTGAGTAAACTCCCAGAGCTGGTGATGGACAGGAAGCCCTGGCGTGCTGCAGTCCATGGAGTTGCAAAGAGTGGGACATGACTGAGAGACTGAACTGAACTGAACTGAATTGAGGCAAGAAGACTCCAAGCTGGTAGATACCACCAGGGACCAATAATTGCAATCTGCTCGTTGTTTTGGTGGGGAAACCCAGCCTCAGAGAATCATTTCCTCAAGTTCACACAGCTAATAATTTGAACTGAATTCTTGCTTCTCCAGACACTTAGCTTTCATCAGGCATCTTGCCTCTTGTGCTAACTAAGTGGTTGTGGCTGTTTTAAAGTAGATGTGCAAGTTCTTTACCACTTTTCTCAGAAGATGGAGCCTAATTCCCTTCTCATTAATGTGGGCTGGATGTACTGACAGGCTTTTCCCGGATAGAAGGCGGTGGAAGTGATGGGATGACCCCTGAAGCCTAGGTCATTAAAAGGAGACATTTCCTCTGTCTCTCTCCTTAAAGGAGGCCGTCTCCTACTCTCTGAGGATGCCCACCCTGGGAGCCGAGCCGCCATGTTGTGAGGAAGCACAAGCCGCACGGCAGAGGTGACATGAGGTGACCTGGCTGATAGCTTCAGCTCAGCTCAGCTTGGCTCTCGGGCAACAGCTGGCCTTAGCCACCGGACAAGTGGTGAACTGAGCTGACTCTGGCCCCAGGCTTTGAGTCTTCCAACCAAGGTCTCAGATGTGGAGCAGAGACAAGCCAAACTCAACTGTGCCCCATCTGAATTTCTCTCCCACAAAAACAGGGAGATAAGAAGTGATCACTGATGTTTTAAGCCAGTAAGTTTTGAGATACTTTATTATATTGAGATTTTATTATTTATTACATTGAGATTTNTACAGAGTGTGGACCCGTTCACTTTGGTAGGCAGGAGAGAGACTTTGTTCTGAGAACCAGAGGTTTTGTCTCGTGGTGAGTTATAGCAGGAAGCCATGTGATGGGCTAGACCAGGCTGCGTCCATCACTTAATGTCCCTGGAAGGCACTGCCCCTTGGGCTGCATTTGCTGTTTTGTGTGTTGGCATTGCATAAAATAAGCCATATGTTTATGTTTAACGATTTCTTTGTTCACATAGTTTTTCATTATGATGAAAGTCTTCAGTGTGAAAAATTTAGAAAATGCAGTCAGACAAAAAGAAAGAAAGAAAAATCAAGTAATTCGATATCGAATAGCTCAGGGAAGCATACAGCCTAGGGCCTGAAAATGTTTTCATTTCAATTTCTCTTAAAATATGAAGAAAAAAAATGAACATATAACTATGAATCTAGTGTGGATTCTATTCATCTTTATATGAGGGCCATCAAAAATATAATTTTCAAGGCTTCCCTGGTAGTCCAGTGGCTAAGAATCTGCCTGCTGATGCAAGGGACACAGGTTCCATCCCCGGGCTGGGGATCCCACAAGCTGAGTCTGAGACACCAAAGCTTCAAGTCTGCTCAAGAGTCCTTTGCCCCAGATGTGGCATAGACACAGTGGGAATCTAAAGGAACATGCAACAGAGATTCTGGGGCAGCCCAGCCGGTGCCCACAGCTCCCGAAGCCCGCACTCTAGAGCCCGTGAGTCGCAGCTACTGAAGCCCTCTCTCCTGAGACCCTGTGCTCTGCAACCACAACTAGAGAGTAGCCCTCGCTCGCTGCAACTAGGCAAAGCCCATGCATAGCAAAAAAGACCCAGCACAGCCAAAAATAAATAAATAGCTAAATAAAGTTACATTACCATTAACAAATACATATAATTTTCAACAATTTTTTTTGGTGAAGGAAGACATCTATGAAAGCAAGATTTCCTAAGGCCCATAAATGTCATGATGTGATGCTGGTAGAAATAATCACTTTTAATATTTTGTTGTTCCCTCCCAGTGCACCTGTATCCTATTTATGCAACACATGTTTACACAGATGTATATTTATATTGATTTTACAAATATTTTAGAAAATACATTTACTCAGATTTATACATATATATGTTTAACAACGTATTGTTATTTAACATGCCTTCACACATTATCAAATGCTCTTCTAAATTATTTTCTTAAATTCAAATAATTTTTAATTATAGAAATAACACTTTCAACATCCTTCTTCATGCCTGCATAGTATTCCAATGAGTGGAACCTATTTTTGTTGTTTCCAGGCTTTTGCTGTCATTAATGACAGTAAGATAATCATTCTTACAGCAAAATCATTGAATTTATCCATGATCATTTCCTTGGAGCAAATTCCTACATGTATCATTTTGAAACTTCATACACTATATTATATTAACAATGGATAACTCTGAGTGCAACTTGGATCTTTTATGACCACTGCTGTAAGACGCCCCAGGGCTTTGTCTCCCCTGCAGTGACGCGGCAGCAGCCGCTCCTGTGTGCTCTAGGATGGACGGGTGTGAGTGTGTCATCACGGGAGCCTGGAGACCCCTGTGTCCTGAGGTCCCATCTCGGTGTGTGATGGTAACGCAGCACCTCTTAGTCAAATGAGCCAGTGGATGGATGTGTAGTTGGTGTGAATGTCAGTTCACAAACTCAGATATTGAAGAACATTACATTCTTTGTGTTAAGTCAACTTGGGTTTATCCCATGTGTTGAACTGCTGAGAAGTTAAATTTCAGTGATTACTGAGTCTCCCCCACAGCACCTGTCTTTTCCAGATTTTAAGAAGATCTTGAAACCTTAAGCTCTAAAAGCTCATCTGAAATACTCTGCTTGTCCTGAGTCCCACTGGCTACTTTGAGACGCTGGTGTCTGTCTTTCCTGTTCCTTTAGATCCTCGTTGTGTCTATGCCACATTTGGGGCAAAGGACTCTTGAGGAGACTTGAAGCTTTGGTGTCTGGGGCTCAGCACCCCTAGGTATACCAGTTAGCCGTCTATCCCTTCAGGTCTTGCTGGAAAGAGATGCACGGCTCTATGGTGCAGATGGGAAGGTTCTCTCTTGCTACTCTTACTATGAGGACATACGTCTGCACTACATTTTCTTAGTTCTTATCTCTCTCCTCTTCAACCTTTCCACCCCCCGAAAAGCAAAGGAGGCATTGATTTGCAGCTCTCTTGCTTTCTGTGCTGCAAAATCCAGAAGATAAACAATTTCAAAGGGCCTGACTTCTGGCTTGAAATCAGAGGAAAGACGAATACAGTGGAGAGCAAACCCAAGCTAGAATCTGCTGTAGATGGAAGCATGAAATGTTGATGTTAACAGCGATACCTTAAAAAAAGAGACTCCTTGTTATAGTCATGGAATTGCCTTTGGGACAGGCTCAGTAGCGCTCATCTCAGCAGTGGAGAAGTGGGAACTCTGATGTCATTTAAGTAACTTCTGCATTTTGATAGTAAGAACAAATCCCACAGATGCATACTTGAGCAAAAAAAAGGTGTTTTTTCTTGTTCACATTTTTTGATCCCCCCTCACCCCCATTTGGGATTGATGTTCTCCTATGCAAAGCAGATCAATGACCTGTATTCTTGAAGAATTCCCTTGGCATTGAGTTATGTGGGAATGAGACAGGGGGAAACTATGATTTTGAGAGGAAGTTGGCTTTTGTGAAGGCTTTGTTCGGAGTGTGCCATAACCACACCTGCATTTCTTGCAGTTTCTTACAAAGAAACTTCCTTTTGAGAGTCAAAATGTTTCAACTGAAGTTGTTTTCAACCAGAGGGAAATGTTTGAGAGCTCAGCCTTTGTTAGCTCAAGATCATTGTTTCATCCATGGTGACTGAAACAGTAATTTCCTTTGGGAAGCCTTTGCCATTGAAACAAACTTTGATTTTAGAAGCAAATGTTTTGACTTTGAAGATGGCATCCAAGAGTTACAGCTTCTTCTAATAGCTCCCCAGCCATTTATTGTAGTGCTGTTGTAGTAAGATTTTGGGGCTTGAACAAAGGAAACCTGCTTGGCTAATGTTGAGAGGCGGTGTGGTTCAGCAGTGGGGAGCAGACCCCTCACAGCCTGGCTGCTGGGGCTTGCAGTTCTCACTGTGCCGCTGCCAAGCTGGAATCTTGGGNTATGAGGGCCATCAAAAATATAATTTTCAAGGCTTCCCTGGTAGTCCAGTGGCTAAGAATCTGCCTGCTGTTGCAAGGGACACAGGTTCCATCCCCGGGCTGGGGATCCCACAAGCTGAGTCTGAGACACCAAAGCTTCAAGTCTGCTCAAGAGTCCTTTGCCCCAGATGTGGCATAGACACAGTGAGAATCTAAAGGAACATGCAACAGAGATACTGGGGCAGCCCAGTCGGTGCCCACAGCTCCCGAAGCCCGCACTCTAGAGCCCATGAGTCGCAGCTACTGAAGCCCTCTCTCCTGAGACCCTGTGCTCTGCAACCGCAACTAGAGAGTAGCCCTCGCTCGCTGCAACTAGGCAAAGCCCATGCATAGCAAAAAAGACCCAGCACAGCCAAAAATAAATAAATAGCTAAATAAAGTTACATTACCATTAACAAATACATATAATTTTCAACAATTTTTTTTGGTGAAGGAAGACATCTATGAAAGCAAGATTTCCTAAGGCCCATAAATGTCATGATGTGATGCTGGTAGAAATAATCACTTTTAATATTTTGTTGTTCCCTCCCAGTGCACCTGTATCCTATTTATGCAACACATGTTTACACAGATGTATATTTATATTGATTTTACAAATATTTTAGAAAATACATTTACTCAGATTTATACATATATATGTTTAACAACGTATTGTTATTTAACATGCCTTCACACATTATCAAATGCTCTTCTAAATTATTTTCTTAAATTCAAATAATTTTTAATTATAGAAATAACACTTTCAACATCCTTCTTCATGCCTGCATAGTATTCCAATGAGTGGAACCTATTTTTGTTGTTTCCAGGCTTTTGCTGTCATTAATGACAGTAAGATAATCATTCTTACAGCAAAATCATTGAATTTATCCATGATCATTTCCTTGGAGCAAATTCCTACATGTATCATTTTGAAACTTCATACACTATATTATATTAACAATGGATAACTCTGAGTGCAACTTGGATCTTTTATGACCACTGCTGTAAGACGCCCCAGGGCTTTGTCTCCCCTGCAGTGACGCGGCAGCAGCCGCTCCTGTGTGCTCTAGGATGGACGGGTGTGAGTGTGTCATCACGGGAGCCTGGAGACCCCTGTGTCCTGAGGTCCCATCTCGGTGTGTGATGGTAACGCAGCACCTCTTAGTCAAATGAGCCAGTGGATGGATGTGTAGTTGGTGTGAATGTCAGTTCACAAACTCAGATATTGAAGAACATTACATTCTTTGTGTTAAGTCAACTTGGGTTTATCCCATGTGTTGAACTCCTGAGAAGTTAAATTTCAGTGATTATTGAGTCTCCCCCACAGCACCTGTCTTTTCCAGATTTTAAGAAGATCTCGAAACCTTAAGCTCTAAAAGCTCATCTGAAATACTCTGCTTGTCCTGAGTCCCACTGGCTACTTTGAGACGCTGGTGTCTGTCTTTCCTGTTCCTTTAGATCCTCGTTGTGTCTATGCCACATTTGGGGCAAAGGACTCTTGAGGAGACTTGAAGCTTTGGTGTCTGGGGCTCAGCACCCCTAGGTATACCAGTTAGCCGTCTATCCCTTCAGGTCTTGCTGGAAAGAGATGCACGGCTCTATGGTGCAGATGGGAAGGTTCTCTCTTGCTACTCTTACTATGAGGACATACGTCTGCACTACATTTTCTTAGTTCTTATCTCTCTCCTCTTCAACCTTTCCACCCCCCGAAAAGCAAAGGAGGCATTGATTTGCAGCTCTCTTGCTTTCTGTGCTGCAAAATCCAGAAGATAAACAATTTCAAAGGGCCTGACTTCTGGCTTGAAATCAGAGGAAAGACGAATACAGTGGAGAGCAAACCCAAGCTAGAATCTGCTGTAGATGGAAGCATGAAATGTTGATGTTAACAGCGATACCTTAAAAAAAGAGACTCCTTGTTATAGTCATGGAATTGCCTTTGGGACAGGCTCAGTAGCGCTCATCTCAGCAGTGGAGAAGTGGGAACTCTGATGTCATTTAAGTAACTTCTGCATTTTGATAGTAAGAACAAATCCCACAGATGCATACTTGAGCAAAAAAAAGGTGTTTTTTCTTGTTCACATTTTTTGATCCCCCCTCACCCCCATTTGGGATTGATGTTCTCCTATGCAAAGCAGATCAATGACCTGTATTCTTGAAGAATTCCCTTGGCATTGAGTTATGTGGGAATGAGACAGGGGGAAACTATGATTTTGAGAGGAAGTTGGCTTTTGTGAAGGCTTTGTTCGGAGTGTGCCATAACCACACCTGCATTTCTTGCAGTTTCTTACAAAGAAACTTCCTTTTGAGAGTCAAAATGTTTCAACTGAAGTTGTTTTCAACCAGAGGGAAATGTTTGAGAGCTCAGCCTTTGTTAGCTCAAGATCATTGTTTCATCCATGGTGACTGAAACAGTAATTTCCTTTGGGAAGCCTTTGCCATTGAAACAAACTTTGATTTTAGAAGCAAATGTTTTGACTTTGAAGATGGCATCCAAGAGTTACAGCTTCTTCTAATAGCTCCCCAGCCATTTATTGTAGTGCTGTTGTAGTAAGATTTTGGGGCTTGAACAAAGGAAACCTGCTTGGCTAATGTTGAGAGGCGGTGTGGTTCAGCAGTGGGGAGCAGACCCCTCACAGCCTGGCTGCTGGGGCTTGCAGTTCTCACTGTGCCGCTGCCAAGCTGGAATCTTGGGCAATTTATGTAATTGTTCTGAATTTCAGTTTTTGCATCTATAAAAGGGGGATGATGATAATATGTACTTCCCAAGATCAGTGTAATTACTACAGAATTAATGTAATAAAAAGCCCTTGCTGCTGCTGCTAAGTCATTTCAGTCGTGTCCGACTCTGTGCGACCCCATAGACGGAGCCCACCAGGCTCCCCTGTCCCTGGGATTCTCCAGGCAAGAACACTGGAGTGGGTTGCCATTTCCTTCTCCAATGCATGAAAGTGAAAAGGGAAAGTGAAGTCGCTCAGTCATGGCTGACTCTTAGCGACCCNCAAGAACACTGGAGTGGGTTGCCATTTCCTTCTCCAATGCATGAAACTGAAAAGGGAAAGTGAAGTCGCTCAGTCATGTCTGACTCTTAGCGACCCCATGGACTGCGGTCCACCAGGTTCCTCCATCCATGGGATTTTCCAGGCAAGAGTGCTGGAGTGGGGTGCCATTGCCTAATCTAATAAGGGCCATAGCTTAGTATTGTATCCATATTAATTTCCCGGTTTTGATTGTACTGTGACTACCTAGGGTACTATTATTGAAGCAAGCTGAGCAAAGGGTACACAGGAATTCTTTAGTATTTGTATGTGAATCTAAATCTATTTCAGAGTAAGGAGAAAGAGCACCTAGGGAGGGACTTCCCAGGTGGTCCAGGAGTTAAGACTTCACCTTCCAATGCAGGGGGTGTGGGTTCAATCCCTGGTTGGGGAACTAAGATCTCACTTGCCTGGAGGCCAAAAAAGCAAAATATAAAGCAGAAGCAATATTGTAACAAATTCAATAACAACTTTAAAAAGTGGTCCACATAAAAATATCTTTAAAAAGAAAAAGCACTTAGAAGCACTATATTTGATTGTGTGATTCTTTGAATAAGGTTTGTCTTTGACATGAGGCTGTAAGTTCTCTGAAGTTAGGGCCCATGACTGCCCACCCCCCAGTGCTTGGCCCATAGAAGGCCTTCAGTAAATATTTGAATGAATACAGAAGTTGAGATGCTGAAGGGGCTGGCCAGTAAGTGCCTAAACAACCAAACATACCACTTCCTGTATCTGGGGAGCGGGAGGGAAGAGGCAAGAGGGCCACGCACGGATTTTTAGCGGAGTCGTCAGTACACACTCATGCACACACACACACACACACAGTGCAAACTGGAAAAGCAGTTTGAGCCCATGGGGAAGGGGATATTTCCCCCCTACCCTTCTTGAGTTGTCAAATAATTAATTTGACACAAAGCAAATGAGCAGAAGAAAGAAAAAAAAAGCAATTTAATTTATATGGGTGGAGGTTTCATGGAAATAGGGCCCCTGGAATGACCAAAGCAGACGTGTTTATATCATTTTTCGACAAGCAAATAATTTCTTTTAAAGATTAAACAAGGGGCCTTGTGCTTGGGATAGCAGACCAATGAAGAAGTTGACAAAATTTGTTTATACTGTTTTCTTAGCCTTGAATCCCCTAACTCTGGTGATAAGGAAACTTTCTATGCTCCTGGCATAGGGAGGATACTTTCCCATGGGAGATTTATTTCCTACTTTTAGGGGGGAAAGAGAGGGTGTTGTAGTGTTTCTTTTTATATTATTTTTTTTCTACTGGCTGTTTCCTAGATAACTTTAATTCAAAACAATCACTGTGTCATAGCTTGAGGCAGCCTGCTCTGAGTCCCAGCAAGTCCAATGCCAGCATTGATGGTACCCAGGGCAATGGCATACCATCAGGACTGCCAGGTGATTCCTACAGTCAAGTAATGCAGCGGACGTTCCTCAGAGCTGCAGGTGACCACAGGAACATGGGATGGACCAATATTATCCAAATCCTGGGTGGCTTGGTTTGGCAAATAAGTGTAGATTATTGTAGGGGAGGCATAACTTTATCTCTACCCTTTTAGGGTCTCTACTGGCCCTGAGAATTAAACTGACAGGACAGAAGCACAAACTGGAATCAAGATTGCAGAGAGAAATATCAGTAACCTCAGTGACACCACCCTTATGGCAGAAAGCGAAGAAGAATTAAAGAGACTCTTGATGAAAGTGAAAGAGGAGCGTGAAAAAGTTGGCTTAAAATTCAGCATTCAGAAAACTAAGATCATGGCATCCCATCCCATCACTTCATGGCATCCCGTCCCATCACTTCATGGCAGATAGATGGGGAAACAGTGGAAACAGAGAGAGACTTTATTTTTTTGGGCTCCAAAATCACTGCAGATGGTGACTGCAGCCATGAAATTAAAAGACATTTGCCCCGTGNCCCATCACTTCATGGCAGATAGATGGGGAAACAGTGGAAACAGAGAGAGACTTTATTTTTTTGGGCTCCAAAATCACTGCAGATGGTGACTGCAGCCATGAAATTAAAAGACATTTGCCCCGTGAAAGAAAAGCTATGACCAACATAGACAGCATATTAAAAAGCAGAGACATTACTTTACCGACAAAGGGCCATCTAGTCAAAGCTATGGTTTTTTCAGTAGTCTTGTATGGATGTGAGAGTTGGGACTATAAAGAAAGCTGAGTGCCAAAGAATTGATGCTTTTGAACTGTGGTGTTGGAAAAGACTGTTGAGAGTCCCTTGGACTGCAAGGAGATCCAACCAGTCCATCCTAAAGGAAATCAGTCCTGAATATTCATTGGAAGGACTGATGCTGAAGCTGAAATTCCAGTACTTTGGCCACCTGATGNACATAAACATTCAGGGAAAGATTCTGATTGGTCATCTGGAGGCATGTGCCCAACTGCTAGGCCAATCACTTAGGCCACGGGTAGGGTCAATACTGTGATTGGTGGCCCTGTCAGAATCCCATAGAATGTGGAAAGGATAGCGCATCAAAGGAAAGACAGGGAGGTGGGAGCAGGATGCTAAACTCAGGATGGAAGGGGTATTGGGTAAAGCAACAGAAATCCAGAGAAACATATATGTCCTCTGAAAATGAAAAACTATAGTCTTTCTCAGGCTTCATGAGCTTTCCTAAAAGCCCTTTATGAATTTCTGAAACCTAGCCAAGGTCATAGACTTTGAATNACAGAAATCCAGAGAAACATATATGTCCTCTGAAAATGAAAAACTATAGTCTTTCTCAGGCTTCATGAGCTTTCCTAAAAGCCCTTTATGAATTTCTGAAACCTAGCCAAGGTCATAGACTTTGAATATGAAGCAAGGGCAAAGATCATCTGGACACATCTCCTCATTTCACTGGGGAGCTGAGGCCCAGAGCCGGAGATTAACGTTCTCATGGTCACACAGCTAGCAGGCTGCAGAACTGAGGCAGGACCTGGAGCTGATTCTCAGCACAACTGTGGCTTCTCTGTCTCTGCCAGCAGCTGGCACACCTCCTACCTCCAGCACCTGCTACCCTGAATCTGGCCTAGAGTCTAGAGTCTAGGCCCTGGTACTTCTAGGGTCTTTGTCTCTCTTCTCATCTCCCCACCTAGGAAGGTAGCTCTGAGAAAGACGCACTAGGACCATGCCATTCCTATCACGTGACTTTTGGATCCAGTTTATTCACCTGTAGATTATAACAGATAACAATTCTTACTGGAAAACGTTGTGAATGAATATGTCTGCAATTACCAGCACTGCAAACATAATAATAATAATAATAAAAATAACTGACACATTTGTTGAGCTTGTACTTGTGGGCAATAACTTCACTTAGTTTCCTAATATTCACATCTACAAGACCTCATCTCATTCAAATGAATTTTCTTAGCTTCTGACCTAGTTTCAAGCTGTCTGCAATTTTGTCCTTTCTTTCTCCAAGACCCTGTGTTAACTAGACTTTTCTGCACCTCATCATTTTTTTTGATATGGATCAAGCTCGAACCAGATCAAAATGTTATGTTGTATTTTTTTCCTATCATCTGCTACTCATTCCTCTCTGTTCCCATCTAATTAAGCGGCAAAACATTTTCCTTTATTCTCTTTTGTGCAGTATCTTTAAAGAATGTTTTTCTGTGCCTTTTATGTGCTCAAGTTCATATATCATGCGTCATTTTTTGCTTGTTTTTTTTTTTTTT
>SJYW01048873.1:56518-102744 GCA_006410735.1 Raphicerus campestris
GGGGCCTGTATCCAGCCTTTGTGAGCACAGGAGAGGGCTGGCAAGTGGGAGCCATCAAAGGTTATAATCCAGGAGAAATGCATCAGGCTTGTGACTTAGACCACACTGGTTGCTGAGGGTGAGAGGCTGCTGGGGAGCTCCAGGAGAGAAGTGATGGAGGCATGGGTTTACTCTGGTCAGGGTAGCTGAAAGGCACACAGAATGCCATCCTGTTAACCCAGCCCAGTGTGGGCTGGTGAGCCAGAGCGCTGCCTTCCCCTCGGTCATATTGCAGGGAGTGACCTTCCTTCTGCCAGCGAGGGTCCCAGGCCTCTGTCATCTGGGCTTGGCTGGCTCTCTCCTTCCAGCATGCAACTCCAGACTGTTCTCACCATTTCATTTCTTGTCTGATGGCTCCATTCCATGTACACCTGCGGAGCATGTAAATTTCCCTGAAGTTTCATCAGGAGATGAAAAAGAAAGCTTGCATCACATTCCTTGTGATTAAACTCGTGAAATTCACCTTTAAACATCTCCACTCCTTCCTTAGTTTCTTTCCAGCTGCCAGGCACCTGGTTCCTCTATTTCTGCTCTGATGGCCTCTAAAATCACACTTCCCCAGTGGCTCAGCGGTAAAGAATCTGCCTACAATACAGGAGACCTAGGCTCAATCTCTGGATCGGGAAGATCCCCGGAGAAGGGCATGGCTACCCACTCCAGGATTCTTGCCTGGAGAATTCCATGGACAGAGGAGCTTGGCAGGCTACAGTCCGTGGGGTCGCAAAGAGTTGGACATGGCTGAGCAACTAACACTTTCACGTTCTTCTTACTCTAAGCCTTTGAACTCTGGCCCTCAGCTTGGGTACCCAACTTGTTAAAAGCAAAAGCTTGAATGTTAGCTGGCCTGACCACTTTACAGTACAGTTAGGGACCGTCATTGTACACTCGGCACGTGTCATATTAAGTGGTTTCCAAAATGCACAGAAAGCAGATGAACAACGATAGTGAAACCCTGGTGCTCTTCTGGGCTGGGGTTGGAGAGGGCGCATCCTGTCCTACACCTATGCATGCTTCCAGCTGGGCCTCGCATTCCAGCTTGCAAGATCTTTCTTTCCATGGGGCAGATTTGTCAGAAGCGTGTCAGCTTAGTAGAGAACTTACTGCATTAATAGGATTAAAAAAAAAAAACACCCCAAACTGGTTTTTAGGACTTGTAAATCCTGAGAGTGAACCATATATGTACCAAAAAAAAAAAAAAAAAGGTGAATCATAAAATGAAGGTGAAGGCCAGTCTAAAGAACAGTTTACATTTCTTCCCCAAACAGCATTGTCACATTTCAGTTCTGTGAGGCTGAATCGGGACGTCTGGGGTGCTGACTCTCTCCTCACAGTAAGCCCACGGTCAGGGGCCGAAGTAACTCCAGAGGCAGGGTCAGAACGCTTTCCGCTAAGAAGTCCACATTTGGGGAGCATTCATTGCCAATGGCCATTGTAACAAGTCACCACAAACGCGGTGGCCTCCCATGATTCCTGGTGCTCTAAGTCTGAAATTAGTATCACAAACAGAATACAAAGGCAGATGGCAAAACAGCAACAGCTATTTGCCGTGGATATCGCCAATTCATAGGAAAAAAAGCCAATGATTTAGTGGCAAAAATGGCCAGGGACATAAACAATTCATAGAAGAAAGAAAGTTGATTGCTGAGATTAAAAGAAGATTCATTCATTCTAATAATCAGAAAATACATACTGAGAAAAAGATGTAATTTTTAACCCACCCACTTGACAGAAGTGTAAAATAAAGTGTAGAGAAAGGCACTGTGAAACAGTTTTGTAGGGATGTGAAGTAGCGTTCTTTCCAGATAGACTCCTGGTGGTACTCATCCAGAATCATTCAAAAGTGAGTTTCTAACCTAGTAACTCTCTCCACTTCTCAGAACCTTTTCTATGGATGCAATTAGCCACCCAAGTAAAGATGTTCATCATATTGTTTGTGATAGAAAAAGGAAATTTAAACAGTATTTATCAGAGAATGACTAAACATACCATGGGTTTTTCTGGTGGCTCAGTGATAAAGAATCCAGTGCCAGTGGAGAAGATGCAGGTTTGATCCTTGGGTTGGGAAGATCCCCTGAAGAAGGAACTGACAGTGTACTCCAGAATTCTTGCCCGGGAAATCCCATGGACCGAGGAGCCTGGTGAGCTACAGTCCATGGGGTCACAGAAGAGTCGGACACAACTGAGCGACTCAACAGGCATGTTTGCAATATAAAAATCTTGCTTTAGAAGAGCTTTGAATGGCATGGACAATGCTAATTATAAAAAACCAGATGAAGAAAGTGAGATAATAAAACTGCATATATCAATAGCGAAAATGTGCATAGAAAATAATGGAAGCCAGTAAAGCATTAGCATGCTGCTGCAAAGCTGCTAAGTCCATAGTTTTCCCTTAAAGCAGTTTATATGTACTCGTTTACTTTTTTTTTTTTTTTTTCTCTTTCATCAAACTATGAGGCTCCAGCAGCTAGAAATTAGGTCAGCTTTGTTCTGGATTGTTAATCAGCTTCTTGTTCTATGTTAGGCATTCTTTAAGTTGAATGATTGAATGAGATGGGAGTTTATTAATATTTATTAATATTTTCTTCTTTATATCTGGTATTTCCCTAATTTTGCACAATAAATATTATGTTACAACTCTTTCTGCAGCAAATAATAGAAATGGAATTCAAGCTGGTTTACACTTTGTAATGGGCAAAGTAATGGCCCTTCAAAGGTGTCAGGTCCTAATTCCTGGAACCTGTGAGCATTATTTATTTGGGAAAAGGGCCTTTGTAGATGTGATTATCCTGGATTATCCAAGTGAGCCCTAAATGCCATCACAAGTGTCCTTCTGAGAGGAGGGCAAGGGAAGGTTGGATACAGCCTGAAGAGGGGCATTGTGGACACAGAGGCTGAGGTGAGAGTGATGTCACCACTAGCCAAGGAATGCAGGCAACCACCAGGAGCAAGAAGCAGCATGGAGCAGATTCTCCTCTGGAGCAAGCACTGCCCTGACAGCCTGATTTTGATCCAGTGATAATGACTTCAGGCTCAGGATTTCAGAATTATAAGAGAATAAATTTCTGTTCTCTTAGGTCATCAAGTTTGTAGTGATTTGTTATAGCAACCACAGGAAGCTGATACCCCCAAATGTGTAGAATTTGGGGCTTCCCATGCTAAGAAGCTTTGAGTGGAGCTGACTCTGAGGTCCTCAAGCAATATGGTTCCAACCCCAGGACTGAGTTCATTTTTTTCTCCCTGTATCCACACATAAACATTCAGGGAAAGATTCTGATTGGTCATCTGGAGGCATGTGCCCAACTGCTAGGCCAATCACTTAGGCCACGGGTAGGGTCAATACTGTGATTGGTGGCCCTGTCAGAATCCCATAGAATGTGGAAAGGATAGCGCATCAAAGGAAAGACAGGGAGGTGGGAGCAGGATGCTAAACTCAGGATGGAAGGGGTATTGGGTAAAGCAACAGAAATCCAGAGAAACATATATGTCCTCTGAAAATGAAAAACTATAGTCTTTCTCAGGCTTCATGAGCTTTCCTAAAAGCCCTTTATGAATTTCTGAAACCTAGCCAAGGTCATAGACTTTGAATATGAAGCAAGGGCAAAGATCATCTGGACACATCTCCTCATTTCACTGGGGAGCTGAGGCCCAGAGCCGGAGATTAACGTTCTCATGGTCACACAGCTAGCAGGCTGCAGAACGGAGGCAGGACCTGGAGCTGATTCTCAGCACAACTGTGGCTTCTCTGTCTCTGCCAGCAGCTGGCACACCTCCTACCTCCAGCACCTGCTACCCTGAATCTGGCCTAGAGTCTAGAGTCTAGGCCCTGGTACTTCTAGGGTCTTTGTCTCTCTTCTCATCTCCCCACCTAGGAAGGTAGCTCTGAGAAAGACGCACTAGGACCATGCCATTCCTATCACGTGACTTTTGGATCCAGTTTATTCACCTGTAGATTATAACAGATAACAATTCTTACTGGAAAACGTTGTGAATGAATATGTCTGCAATTACCAGCACTGCAAACATAATAATAATAATAATAAAAATAACTGACACATTTGTTGAGCTTGTACTTGTGGGCAATAACTTCACTTAGTTTCCTAATATTCACATCTACAAGACCTCAGCTCATTCAAATGAATTTTCTTAGCTTCTGACCTAGTTTCAAGCTGTCTGCAATTTTGTCCTTTCTTTCTCCAAGACCCTGTGTTAACTAGACTTTTCTGCACCTCATCATTTTTTTTGATATGGATCAAGCTCGAACCAGATCAAAATGTTATGTTGTATTTTTTTCCTATCATCTGCTACTCATTCCTCTCTGTTCCCATCTAATTAAGCGGCAAAACATTTTCCTTTATTCTCTTTTGTGCAGTATCTTTAAAGAATGTTTTTCTGTGCCTTTTATGTGCTCAAGTTCATATATCATGCGTCATTTTTTGCTTGTTTTTTTTTTTTTTGATTTTGTCTTCCTAAACCATCACCCATGTATCTTTTCTTTTCTTCTGAAAAAGGTTACACTTAAAAAAATTATTTCTAGGGTAATGCATTGCCTACAACAATGTGTGGTTCATGAAAAACAATTAATTGGTGGTGATGATAGTTCATTTAGAGTTTTTGGCCCTCATGAATTCACTCACTTAGCTTTGAGTTTACATTGAGGTTTTGTTGGTCTGATTTAGGGAAAGAAAGTATTTTCAGCTGAGGTTTTAATTGAAAGCTATGAAAGTGGCTCTTTTGGAAGGGATGTTGGGAAGCCCCTGGCTGTCTGGGAAGGCTGAGCAGTCAGTTGGGGCAGTTATGGGGAACAGGCACCTGGAAGTGCAGAGACAGCACCATGGACCAGCCCAACGATGACAGAGCTCTCATCACCACTGTTCAACACTGGACATCCCATTCGCCTGGCCTTACTGCCAGACACGGTGGGGGGCTGTGGGCACAGCCACCTGCTGGGCCTGGAAACTGGATGTTGCCACAAAGGCAGGATCTCCACGGTTCTCACTTCTCTATGTCTTCATGGGTCCTGAGATTAGGTCCCTTGTCCTTGTTCCAGCTTCCACTGTGGGAGGAGAGCCCTGTTTCATCCAAGAATAACTGTCAGATACCCACGGCAGATGGAGAAGGGCATGGCAACACTCCAGTGTTTTTTCCTAGAGAATTCATGGACAGAGGAGCCTGGCGGGCTACAGTCCATAGAATTGCATACAGTTGGACGCGACTGTAGTGACTTAGCAAGCACCCATGGCAGAAGCCCCATCATTCAGTGGTGAGCGGTGTGTTACACGTTACTGTGGTGTGTCTGTGTATTAGGCCAAGGAGCAGTGGATGTGTAAATTGGCCATCTCTCCAAAATGTGTTAGTTGCTCAGTCATGTCGGACTCTTTGTGGCCCCATGGACTGTAGCCTGCTAGACTCCTCTGTCCATTGCACTTCCCAAGCAAGAACCCTGGAGTGGATTGCCATTCCCTTCTCCAGGGGATCTTCCTGAACCAGGGATCGAACTCAAGTTTCCTGAATTGTAAGCAGATTCTTAACCATCTGAGCTACCAGGGAAGCCCACTTCTCTCAGAAGTGCCAATTAAAACTTTCTGCTCCAGGGACTTTCCTGGTGGTCCAGCGGTTGAGAATCCACCTGCCAATGTAGGGGACATGGGTTCGATCCCTGATCCAGGAAGATCCCACATACCATGGAACAGCTAATCCCACACACCACTACAACTGAGCCCTCCCTGTAGACCTGCCTGCATGCAGCAGAGAGGACTCAGCGGAGCCACAAATACAAATAAACTTTCTGCTCTGTTAAACGGAGGGGTTGGCTCAATGGAAACAGCACAAATGTCACTTAGTTAGAAACACTTCTTCCAAATTTTTTTTTTAGATTTTGAAATTGGAAAGTTGACCTCTAAAATTTGCTAGCAGTCTTCTGTTGCTGGAAGGCAGCTGTCAGTTCAGCCTGGGATTTTTTTCCAGTTAGGTTATTCTGGAAAAAGTCTTACTTAAACTCTTGCTACTGCTGCTAAGTCGCTTCAGTCATGTCCGATTCTATGCGACCCCATAGACTGCAGCCCACCAGGCTCCCCCGTCCTTGGAATTCGCAAATGGCACAACTAATGAGTCTGTGTGCTGCAGCTAAGACCCAATGTAGCCAAAGAAATAAAAGTAAAAGAAAAAACCTTGTTTAAAAAAAAAAAAAGCTACAGACTGGGAAAAAAAATAGTTGCAAACTGCATGTCTGACAAAGGACTGTATGTTTCGTGTATATATGAAACATATTTATATATGCATGTATATATACATATATATTTTTTACTCAACAGTAAAAAAAGCCAACAATTCAATTAGAAAATGGAAAAAAGACATAAAGAGACATTTCACTGAAAATTATATACACGTGGAAAATAAGTAAAAAAGATATTCAATGGCTAAGCACAAGGAGCTGTAAATTAAAACCATAGTAAGAAACTTATGCACATGTATCAGAGCAGCTAAGATACAAATTAGTGACAATATCAGATGTTAGTGACGATGGAGAGAAACTGGACTTTGATAAGCTGATTTCCAGACAGAATGTGGAAAGTGTCAGCTAGTTTCTCTTGGCTGCCTATAATAAGGTATGGGAAGAGAGGGATGAGCTAAACAAAGAATTGTTCAGTTTGCAAGAAGAATTCAGAGTGACTTTTAGAAAAGCCAGGACTTAACAGGCTGGAAATCAAAACTAACAAGAGTGTAACTATCAGACCCTTAGATAAGACTTCTGAAGTTTATAGTGATTTTATTAGATCCACTCAGCTAGACAAAAGGGCTCTAATTATTGAAAAGCAGGGAAAGCCCTATCTAAAAAAAGAATTGTGAGTGTGGCTCTATGGCATAAAGCAAATCAGAATCAGATAAACTGGAGACCCACAAGATCTCCGTGAAAGTTGATTGGCAAAAGCATTGCCAGCTAGGACTAAAAGGCATTAAGTTCAAAATACTTTGTTCAGTCACTCAGTTGTGTCCAGCTCTTTCTGACCCTGTGGACCACAGCACGCCAGCCTTCCCTGTCCTTCACCATCTCCTGGAGCTGCTCAAACTCATGTCCATTGGGTCAGTGATGCCATCCAACCATCTCACCCTCTGTCACGTGTCTTTTCCTGCGGTCAATCTTTCCTAGGATCAGGGTCTTTTCCAATGAGTCTACTCTGCATCAGGCGGCCAAAGTAATGGAGCTTCAGCTTCAGTCCTTCCGATGAATATTCAAGGTTGATTTCCTTTAGGATTGACTGGTTTGATCTCCTTGCTGTCCCAGGGACTCTCAAGAGTCTTCTCCAGTACCACAGCATCAATTCAAAAGCATCAATTCTTCAGCCCTCCGCCTTCTTTATAGTCCAGCTCTCACATACATACATGACTACTGGGAAGTCCATAGCTTTGACTGTTTGGACCTTTGTTGGCAAAGTGATGTCTCTACATTAATAAAAATGAGTTAATTGTCGCTACATACATTAACATAGATAACGTGCTGTCTGTGTTATCTAATATTGGGTTTTTCTTATGAATACAAAGTTGGTTAAATGTTAGACAATTGAGTAAGGTAATTCACCATATTAACAGACTCAAGGTGCAAAAGTCATACAACTCTTTTTTAAGCAGAACTTTGGCAAAATTAAAAATTCAATTATGATTTTAAAAAATCTTAGCAAATTTTGAATAGAAGGAATCTTCTTTAACATAATAAAGGAATGTTAATAATATATTAACAATATCAAAATTAATTGTACGTGTTCTCTTTAAAATCAGGAGCTAGACATAGATGTCAACTTGCATCACTTCCATACATCATATTGGAGGTCTTACCATATAAGAAAAAATATATATATATGTAAAGGATTTGAAAGAAAGAAACAAGTTTACCATTTTTCAGATGATATGGTTGTCTATAAAAAAATGCCAAACAGATTACAGGTAAAATTTTTGAACTAATGAGACAATTTAGCAAAGCTTCGGAATCCAAAATCAATGTTTAAGCCAACTGCATTCCTGGATACCAGTGACAACCCCATAGCTCTTCTTGTAGGGGACATATATACCAGGGAACTTATAAAAGAATGTTCAATGTCCCTATCTATAGAAGCAAAAAACTGGAAACAACTAAATAGTTATCAGTGGTGAAATGGATCAATAAATTAGGGTGTGTTCATACAGCAGATTACTATACATCAATTAACACTAATTAACTGTAGTTACATATATGAATATAGATAATTCTCAACAAACCTCACAAAATGTTGAGGAAAAAAACCACACCTCAGAATAATAATACTGCATTAAATAATTTACATAAAATTCAAAAGGAAGCAAACCAAAAATACGTATAGTTTAGTGAGATAGAAATGTGGTAAAATCATAAGTAAAAACAAAGGACTGATTAATAAAATGTAAGGATATTATCAGAAAGGGACACTGAGAGGGATTTGAGAGATATGGAAGCTATTCTGTGTTTAGGCTGAGTCATGGGTTCACAGATACTCATTTGTTATTTTTAAATGGCACATGTACATCATTTATACTCTTTTCCATGAAGCATTGCACAATAAAAAACCAAAGCTTTAGGAACTATTTATTTTATGGCACAACTCCCATTATGAGGCTTTCCCCAAACCAGCTTCACCAGCAGGACAGGTGGTGCCCTTCTCTTCCATGCCACACAGATTCACCTCTGTCAAAACGTGTGGCAATTTTTCTATCCTGACGTGCTTATTGCTGTTGTTGATGGTGATGCTCAGTCATGTCTGACTCTTTGTGACCCCTTGGACTGTAACCCACCAGAATCTTCTGTTTATGGGATTTCCCAGGCAAGAATACTGGAGTAGTTTGCCATTTCCTCCTCCAGGGCATCTTCCCAACCCAGGGATCGAACCTGAGTCTCCTGTGGCTCCCGCATTGGCAGGCAGATCCTTTACCACTGAGCCACTGGGAAAGCGTGCGTGTTGGTGTTGCCACCTAAATGGTGAGCTCCTGGAAGACAAGGTTTATTCTTATTCTTATTTCCCTTAATATCTTTGACACTCAGTGTGCGATGCAGTTCATAGTCTGGGCTAATAGAATTTCCTTTTGGAGAATGGCAGGATTAGTTGCTGCTGAAAGCTGCGAACAGCATATAGCACAAGCATACAAACACACACCGTGTTTTCCCTCAGTTTTGCTCTACGTTAGAATCTAGTGGGTTTCCTTCTCTTTTTTCTGTTGAAATATCTATTTGTTTGGCTGCCTCCGGTCTTAGTTGCGACCCTCAGGGTCGTCGCTGTGGCTCGTCTAGTTGGGGCGTGAGAAGTCAGTCACTGCCGGGCAGGCTTAGTTGCCCTGCGGCACGTGAGATCTTAGTTCCCAGGTCAGGGATCGAACCCTCATCCCCTGCGTTAGAAGGCAGATTCTTAACCACTGGACCACCAGGGCGAGTCCCTGGTTTTTTGAACCTTGTTTTCATCCCAACTCTTTTTTTTTTTTTTAAAATTCAAAACTCTCAAAGCTTTGAGGTGTATGTGTGTGCGTTTGTTTTAGGGGGAGGCGATTGGACAAGGTTGGGAAGTGAGAAGAGGCAGGGAGGAAAAAGAAAAGGTGCAAATATTCAAAAGTCGACCAGCCTCTCATTGAGACTGAGGGCCAGTTTCAGCAAAGCTAGGGTGTGCCTAATATCAACCAGACTCTCAGGATCTCCCGCTTTGTCTTTTAGCCCTGCCCTCCCCCTCTCTTACTCTATCCTTGCTCCCAACTGCCCACTCCCACACCCCGGCTTCCATCTCACTCTCAAAATCCTGACTTGTAAATCTTTCTAGATGTTGGTTGAGACCAAATGCACTCATGAACATTTGTTTTTCAATAGGGGACCACTTATGGCAAAACCCCTGCAAGAACCCTCAAAAGGCACCTCCAAAGTGCTCTTTTAGGCATTGTAACAGATGCAGGATTAAAACAGGGAAGGATGTCACCTAAGGGCATCTTCTTTCTGATCTGCCCGCCTTCCTACAAGGCTCCAAGGATAAAGTTCTTCTGAGGAAGTGCATCCAGGGAGCTTTAAGCCCTGCAGGAAATTCTTATTGTCTCTTAAGTGGACTTCAGTTTTGTCTGTTTGTTTCTAACCTTCAGTGATTCCATAGTTGCCGTAGACTGTGCTGGAAGGGATGGTAACATATTGCTTGTTGAAGTGATGGTGAGGGTAAAGGTGTTGAAGACAATGAGAGTTCTATCCAGTGCTGGGCTCTGGGATGGGCACTTAAGATTCATTTATTTTATATTTGTTACTGTTTTTTTGGCTGCACCGGGTCTTCTTGGCTGCATGCGGCCTTCTCCAGTTGCAGTGAGTAGAGGCTACTCTTTGTTGCAGTGCTTGGCCTTCTCCTGGTGGGGGCTTCTCTTTTGGAGGACAGCCTCTGGGTGTGCAGGCTTCAGACGCTGCAGTGCGTGGGGTCAGTAGCTGCAGCTTGCAGGCTCTAGAGCGCTGGCTCAGCAGCTGTGGCATGTGGGCTAAGTCGCATGTGGGATCTTCCCGGACCAGGGATTGAACCGGTATCCCTTGCATTGCAAGGAGGATTCTTAACCACTGGATCACCAACGAAGCCTTGGCCTGGGCGCTTTCAATGCTTGATTTCTAATCTTTAGAACAACTTACAAGATAGTTGGAATTGTTACCATTTTACAGATGAGAAACTGAGGATTCAGGACTTTAAGGAATTGCCGAGAGTCCCACCCTTGGGTGGTCTCCAGGCATTTATGGTTGCACATCCTCTCAGTAAGAATGTTTTTGAACTTGCATGCACCTCCGTTAATGTCTATTTATTTATCCACAAAGCATAAATTAATCCCATTATGGAACTAATTAGTTGCTATCTCAAGGCACCGAATGTGCCTAGGGCAAAGTTAACAGTGAATAATAGTGGATGTAAATCCACATTTCAAATTTCTTCTTGATAATTTTTCATTCTTTTTTTTTTTGGCCAATTGCTTGTCAGATGTGATTAGAGCAACATTATTTTTACCTCCTAATACGGTTGACAAAGAGCTTGTACCAGGACCCAGAGAAGTTTCAGCTCTGTCATTTTTCATGTCATCTTGCGGTTTTAAGCTTCAGTTTCTAATTGTGGTTTTTGTGAGAGTAATTCAGTTAAACCTGGATAATATTACCCATAAATTCACTTAACAAGGCAAAGATAAACTGAGCGGGACAACACGCAGAGAGCCAAGTGGATGCTGCTGCTGACTTGCTCCCTCACCCCTGACCCTGAGTCACAGGGGCCCTGGGCATGCGGGCTGAGGCAGACAGAAGGCATGAGACCCTTCATTACACATTAGCAAAGCTTAATTTACTCTTTTTGTTTGTTTGTTTGTTTCGACTTGAGAAGTGTGTAAATAATTGTAAAAACTTTCAATACTTTTGCGCTTCATCCTGTGTGCCCCACGGCAAAAGCTGGCTAAGCAGGGGTGCTAGGGTATACACACGGCTCTCTCTCTCACCCGTTCTCCGTCCTTGGAANACCCTGGGCATGCGGGCTGAGGCAGACAGAAGGCATGAGACCCTTCATTACACATTAGCAAAGCTTAATTTACTCTTTTTTGTTTGTTTGTTTGTTTCGACTTGAAAAGTGTGTAAATAATTGTAAAAACTTTCAATACTTTTGCGCTTCATCCTGTGTGCCCCATGGCAAAAGCTGGCTAAGCAGGGGTGCTAGGATATACACACGGCTCTCTCTCTCACCCGTTCTCCTTCCTTGGAAGATCATCTGGGGTCAGTTTTGCTTTCCATCTGATTGGAGAGCAAAACTTTGCAACCCGCCGCCAAGGCCCATCTGAGATATCGGCCTCTGTCTTCCCTCCCGTATTTTATTTCCTGCCCAAACAAAAACGATGAGCTTGAACTTGAGAGGAAAGCCCCTCGGTGGGATGGAGAATGAAGTGTTTAAGCCTTTTTTTTTTCTTTCTAGAAAGTATCTGTGTCTTGCTTGATTTCATAACAAACTATTTCCCTAATTCGGAGGGGCTCAGGAACTGTTGAATAAATGAAGGGAGGAAGGAAGAAATGAATGATTGTTTGGGGGTGTCTGAGATGGTTGGAGGAAGGGGGCAAGTTGGGAAACGATTCGCTGGCAGGACTTGGGGACCTCAGAAGTCCGCGGGCACCTGCCTTTGAGAATTAAATGACATCTAACCTTGGTCAGCATTTGGAAGGACACTTTTTGTTCAAAATAGAAAAACGTCACAGTACACTGTGATAAGACCATTTCCTTTCTCACAGCGTCTCCTTTAATGTCAGGTCTGAAATATGAAGTCATTAGGGGATATTAAAACAGTGCTGACAAACTAATTAACAAAAGACATTACGCCGGATGGGCTCAATTTATCCTTTTTAATGGTTCTTATAAATGGGTGCCGCCAATTAAAATTAATAAAGATTTACCAGCGATTGCCCGGTGTACATTGCTAAGAAGCGCCGCTGAAGGTCGGCTTAAAGTCAGCTTTGTTGGAGCTGCAAGTTTGGCTCCGGAGCAGCCGGTCCCATGGAGTCTCCCTGCTTTTTTGTTTATCCCTGGCTGTCCCTCCTCTGGCCTTTCCTCCTTTGGCTCTGAGCCTGAAAGTCCATCTCCCACCCCCCTGCTCAGCTCCAGCCGATCCAGCACTGCCCAAGATGCCCCAAAATTAAATACATAAAGGGAAGAATAATACGCTGTGACCAGTCTTACGCTTGCTGGTCTGACTTTTCACGATTTCCACTGTGGCATTTCCGCCGCCACTTTTGGAAAGTGCCTTCTAGGTTTGTTTAGCAGACCTGTGTCTTGAAATCCAGCCAGGCTGGTTTGCCGTGAAACCTCCTGGGTGTCTTCGAATTCCCAGGAGGGTGTGGGTGCGCCGATGCCATAGGCATGGACTTGGAGACAAGGCCAAGGGAAGTGACCCCAAACTCGAGTTTGCTTTCTCTGGAAGCAGGTCTGGAAAGAGTGTGGGTGGTTGCTACTCAGGGAAACGCTATGCTTACTCTTTCCTCTTTTTTAAAATTTTCTTTCACCGAGGATAGTTTCCTTTCGTGATGCACACAATGGCTCCTAATTGATCTCGCTGAAAGCAAGAGATACCTGCAATGTCCAGGGGGTCCTTGCCTCCCTTGTGAAGCCCCATCACCTCCTCTGACCACTTCTCCAGTCCCGGGCCTGAGCAGCTGCTCAGCTGGAGCGCTTTACTCCCAGATCCAAGCCTCTGTTATCTGGCAAATAGGCTGGACTCGGCTCCACTCAATGTTGGCCCTCCTCAGGGATGGGCTCCCTTTGCAATGATGGGTTCCCTTCCTAAGCATTCAGCGATGGGGGCCAGATGAGCTCTTTGAGACCTTCAAAGAGACCTTCCTTGGCTGGGAGGATAGGAGATGGGCAGGGCCAACTCTGCACCCTTCCCCCGGGTCTGGATGTAGTTGAGAGTAGCAAGGGCTGGGGACGAGAGAGAAGGGACATCCAAAGATGTGGTAGCATCTTGGAGGTGACTTCCCCCACACCCTGCAGAGCTGTTGCTGGCTGTCAGAGGAGTCAGAGGCCTAGAGACTGGAAGGGAGTTCCTTAGGGCATAAGCTGATGGATGGGAGTCACAGGAGCCTGAAATGGGGCTCCCTGAGCTGCTGGAATGTGATGTGAATGGGTGCCAAACAGCCCCTTCTCCTTATTCTCCAGGCTGGTCTCCATCCTGCTTGGCTTGAAGTTCCCAGGCTCGGAGTCAGTGCAAGGGTGCCTGCTAGCTGTTAATCTCAGCTCCAGAAGACCCCAGCTAATGCTGCTTTCCTGGGTCACCTCCTGACATCCAGGAACGCAGGTAAGTTTATCGGAGGGACTGGGTGGTACCTGGTGTTCTGAAGATCAGGACAGGCGCGCCAACAGGGTGCATGCGAGGCAGGAGGGAGCCCGAAACAAAGCAGGCTCGAGAGAGCAAAGGAGCTCATAACCATCTTTCCTTACTTCACATTTAACCCTGCTTTCTCCTCATGTGCCCTTGACACATAAGGGGTTCTGTGCTTGACCCTCCAAGGGTGAGGTCAAGGATACCCGGGCAGGTGCTTGGATGCAGCTTCTTGAGTAAGATCTAGTTTTCTGATGACTGTCCCAGCAAGACTGTGTTACTTGCTCCTACTGCCCATGGCACTATTGGGCTTTCTCTTGATGGGTCTCCTGAGAAAGGGCCACATTTAGGATCATCTAAGGGCAGGTACCGTGGGAAGAAAACCACCTTATAGTCAGCTAGATGAGGGCTCCACCACCTCTGGATGGGTGAGGTTGGAGGTAGCCATTAAATGCCCAGCACTTGATTATATGGTTCCCTTCCTTGTAGCTTTTTCCTGGGTCCCTGCCACTCCCATCTGTTGACAGAAGGATGGGTTCACAGCTGGTAAAGAATGAGCCTGCAATGAGGGAGACCTGAGTTCAATTGCTGGCTTGGGAAGATCCCCTGGAGAAGGGAAAGGCAACTCCAGTATTCTGGGCTGGAGAATTCCATGGACTGTATAGTCCATGGGGTCGCAAAGAGGTGGACACAACGGAGTGACTTTATAAAAAAATAGTGCCTTAATATCTGGGACTGTGTGGTTGGAGGAAGCGACATGCTTGTCAAGTCAGCTATGCTTGTTGACAGAGTCCAAGGAAGATCCGAATCCTTTAGTCTTTCCAAACAGGAAAGAACCAGGAAGACTTAGAAAATCAGAGGAATAATACTGCAGTGGGATCTATTTATTCTGGGTCGTCTGAGTCATAAAAGCCGGAGCTAAATAGGCTCTTGAAAACAAGGGTTGAACACAAGAATGAGGAGCGACAACCCCACGGAAAAGGTAAGGCGGGTCCATTTTCACCTTGGAGGGTCACTGGGTGGAGAGGGCTCTGCCACCTTCTCTAATGCCCCCTCCCCACTTCCCACCTAACCCTCAGCTTCACAGGGAAAAGGGGAGAAAGGGCAAGAGGGACCCCACAGCAGAGCCCCTCTGAAGGCCGTGGGGAAACCGTCATGCACGATGAATTCATGGGGAAATGTGACCTCCAGAGAGCCCGACTCCCTGGGAGGCATTAGCCACGCTCTTAATCGTGCCTTTTATTGTCTCTAGCATCGCACAGCAAGTCACTCTGTGACAGTACATTAGAGGCGACCGAGCGAGTTAGGATAAATAGACTCTGTCCCCTCACAGAGCCTCCTCTCTCGGAAACTAGGGTGCAAATGCCTTCTGAAGGCCAGAGGGGTGAAGAGTCCACGAAACAGCCTTGAAGAGAAGAGTCCCAGAGAGTTTCCAGGAATGCCTTCAGCCAAGTCAGTCTTAAACAGCAAGATGTAAATAGGAGTTGAAAATTCGAACCAGATTCTTTACTGGTTGAGCCATCGGGGAAGCCTGAACAAATGTGAAGTACCAACTTAGTTTTAGCTGTGACCCCTCTCTACTCCCAAATTATGGCAAAGGCGATTTTAGGGTTTAGTGGGACAGCGCCCTCTGCTGGGAAAGGCAATGGAGAGTAGTTAAAAGGCCACTGGTCTTGGAGCCCTAAGTGAAGTGCAGTGAAAGTTGTTCAGTCATGTCCAACTCTTTGTGACCCCGTGGACTATATACTCCCATGGAATTCTGCAGGCCAGTACACTGGAGCAGATAGCCTTTCTCTTCTTCAAGGGATCTTCCCAACCCAGGGATCGAACCCAGGTCTCCCACATTGCAGGCATATTCTTTACCAGCTGAACCCAAAAATGCTCTTGAAATCTGTGGCTCTTTGCTTGTTGCCAGGGTGACCTTGAATAAGTGACTTAACTTCTCTGCATTCTGATTGCCTCAACTATCTGTCAATTGGGAATTATAACCCCAGTCGTACAAGAGTCACAAACTGTTGTCGGACTCAAATAAGACCGTGTACCTGAAAGTGCTGTGTTCATAAATGTGAGAGGTAATTAGATCCCCCTTAAGGATTTCATGGGCTTCCCAGGTGGCCCTAGTGGTAAAGAACCCACCTGCCAATGCAGGAGACGTGAGACCTGGGTTCAGTCCCTAGGTTGGAAAGATCCTCTGGAGGAGGGCATGGCAACTCACTCCAATATTCCTGCCTGGAGAATCCCATGGACAGAGGAAGCTGGTGGGCTACAGTTCCTTGGGGTGCAGAGAGTCGGACATGACTGAAGCGATTTAGCACACAAGGGAGGATTTCAGATCAGGTAGGAAGCGGGCCCTGAAGGTTGTTTCCCTCACAGACACATTAACTAGCATTTATTATACTTGAGTAAACATACTTGTGAGTTGGACACATATCCTCTTTTAATAAATGAGAAAAATTCGAGGTTCAGTAAAAGTTTGTCCTATGTGGTCATACAACCAGGGACCACCAGCACTTAGACTCGAACACATGTATTCTATTAATAACACTTTAGCTTACACCGTTTCTATTATCTCCAGTTGGCTTTGATTTGTGTTCCAGAATCCTCTGGCCAGGACTCCAGGGCTCAGTGATTCTTCCTAAGAACCACGGTAAGGGCACAGTGGCAACGGACAAAGTTAGACCCCAGTTTCTGTTATCCATCCACAGTTTTGTGGCCTTATATGGGGGAAACTGTCATTCACTTGGTCTATCTTTGTTCACTTGGATAGATCCATCCATCCATCCATCCATCCATGTGCCTATCCATCCTTCCAGGAGACTTTAGGGTGATAGAAAAAGGACAGAATTTAGTCAGAGGAAGTGGGTTCTAATTTCTAAGGCAGAATTTCTTTCACCTGCTAATCTGTATATTAAACTCTCTGGGTGACTGATACACGTGTAGGTTTGGGAACTGCTGCTCTACAGGGTTCGATCCCTGGGTCGGGAAGATGCCCTGGAGAAGGAAATGGCAACCCCCTCCAGTATTCTTGCCTGGGAAATCCCATGGACAGAGGAGCCTGGTGGGCTACAGTNCAATTTCTAAGGCAGAATTTCTTTCACCTGCTAATCTGTATATTTAATAAACTCTCTGGGTGACTGATACACGTGTAGGTTTGGGAACTGCTGCTCTACAGGGTTCGATCCCTGGGTTGGGAAGATGCCCTGGAGAAGGAAATGGCAACCTCCTCCAGTATTCTTGCCTGGGAAATCCCATGGACAGAGGAGCCTGGCGGGCTACCGTCCATGGGGACACAAAGAGTTAGACACAGCTGAGTATACACACACACAAACTGCATTATCTTAATCTCTAGGACGTTCCAAGCTGCTCAAAGAATTAGAAAATCAAACATTACTCTGGTTTAGGGTAGGGGACTGCCCTGTGGACTCTGTCTTGGACAGCGGATTATCTCTGACTGCCTGTGAAGTGGGGGTGCTCTAGTATACTCTCCTTTTTCATCCCTGTTCCCCCAGTCATTTCTTTTCCCCTTAGCAAAGGGACAGTCTTCTCTGATTTATGACACTCAGATTGCTCCTGCTGTGGGTTCCTCTTCTCTCCCTCCTTACACTGTAAGCGGGCACATTCTGGAATCCTAATGGAGGAGGAGGAGCCTTGGAAATACAAACCTGGCTCTTCTGACAGTAGAGTCTATGTTCTTTCTGCCACACAAAGCTTCCTTGCATACCACTGGAGCTTAATAACGAGTCAGTTACCAAATGCTTCTCCTAAGGTATTCTTGGCTCAAAAGATTTGCCTAGGACAAGCTCCTCATGGGCATTGGGAAACCAGACCTCTGTAATGGGCATTATAATAGTTCTTATTGGCTATAACAGTAACTACTGCGTCCAGCAAAATTTATGGAGCACATAACGGCCAGGTGCTGTCTTAGCTCGCTTACATACACGATCTCAAAAACAGTCTGGGAAAGTCTGTGCTGTTATTTTCATTGTACAAATGGAAGAAACTGAGGCTCAGAGAAAGTGAGCTGACTTGTTCAAGGTCACGGCTAGGAAGTGGCAGAATCAGGATTTAAAGCCATATCTGTTAGTCTCAGAAGCCCATATTCTTTGCAATATTCCCTCTTTATGACTTAATAAATGTTAATCTGGCAGATCTCCCAGGAACGGTGTGAACAGCTTGACTTCCGCTCACATTGAGGCTGCCTGGTCTTAGCAGTCCACATGGGACCCTGAGAAACAGTGGCCAGGACCGTGTCCAAGGAGTAGCCGCTATGGATGTAGCTGCCATTGTTTCAGTGGGACTGAGCTCCATCCTCACGAGAGAAGAGAAACAGATTGGAGTCCTCTTGGCCCATAGAGCATTGGAGTTACTTGAAAAAATGTACGCAGTGGAAAGAAATGGAATGTTACATTTATCTAGACCCTCATGGCTCAGTGGTAAAGAATCGCCTACCAGTGCAGGAAACTCAGGAGATGTGGGTTCGATCCCTGGGTCAGGAAGATCCCCTGATGAAGGAAGTGGCAACTCGCTCCAACATTCTTGCTTAGAGAATCCCGTGAACAGAGGACTCTGTGGGCCTGGTTGCCATAGGGTTGCTAGAGGTCAGACATAACTGAGTGACTGAAATGCTCACCACATAATATGTTACAAATCACTTCAGTATTCAGCATGTGCCCCCATAATCCTCACAGGAGATGGAGAGGGGGTGTTATAATTGTTTTTAGTTCTTTAGATGAAGATGCCGAAGCTCAGATATGATAAGTAAATTTTCCAAGGTGATGCAGCTAGTAAGTGGCTGAATGGGATGCAGATGGCATGCAAATCTAGTTGTTCAGACCTCAACCCCACCACTCTATCTATTAGAGCCATGCTTCTCAAAATTTTCAATTGTGAATGAATCGCCTGGGCATCTTGTGAAAAGTGTAGGTTCTGGGACTTCCCCAGTGGTACAGTGGATAAGAATGTGCCTGCTGATGCAGGGGATATAGGTTTGATCCCTGGTCTGGGAAGATTCCACATGTGGTGGAGCAACTAAGCCCAAGCACCACAATTACTGAGGCCTGTGCTCTAGAGCGCGGGAACCAAAAGTACTGAGGCCATGTGCTGCAGCTGCTGAAGCCCCGGTGTCTAGAGCCAGGACTCTGCAACAGAAGAAGCCGCGGCCGTGAGAATCCTGTGCACTGCATCAAACAGTAGCTTCTGCTTGCTGCAACTGGAGAAAATTGCACAGCAGTGAGAACCCGGCACAGCCAAAGGAAAAAAAAAAAGCAGATTCTGATTCAGTAGATTTGGAGTGGGGTCTGGAATTTTGCATTGCTAGTGGTCTTTCAGATGATGCCCATGCTGCTGGGAATGGGGTCTCCATGGCCTCGGGACATGGTGGGTTGTGGAGGAGACCTCCGATGGTCCTCATGTAGCCTTGGGGATGTGAGAGCGTCACTCTATACATGGCCAGCTGGGCAGGTCCATGTCTTTGGGAGCTACGGACCCTAGAACTTGGGCTTGAGGATTTTCATCTGAGGCTGGTGACCAGCAGGAAGCATAAAACCTTCGCCCTGGGGCATTTCTTGTGCTGAATGGCCCCTGGCCACGTTTGGAGGCTTAGTGCTCTATTTCTGCCAAGAGGCTGTGACATCTTAGTGCCGGGGCTGGTGGGCGAGTGAGGGGGTGGAAGTGGGGCCTGGGTAGCCCTGCCTAGCACAGCCACCTTGATGACATCAGGAAACGGGGCGGTAGGGAATCTGGTGGGCAGGAGCTAAAGCAATTATTCGTAATTTGGGAATCCAGAATCTCAAGGTGAAATTCATTTTAATGATGTATTTTATTTAACTTAATATATAAAAATACTATTCAACTTGTTATTAATGAGAAACTTTCCTCCTTTTCATCCTAAGTCTTTGAAAGTCAGGGTGCATTTTATACTTTGTGTTTCGCATGCTGTGTCACTCAGTCGTGTCCTACTCTTTGCAACCCTGTGGACTGTAGCCCGCCAGGCTCCTCAGTCCATGGGAGTATTTTTTCTGGACAAGGATACTGGATTGAGTTGCCCTTTCCTCCTCCAGGTGATCTTCATATACTTTGGTATATCTCAATCCCAACTAGCTACATTTCAAGGGCTCCGTGTCCACGTGGGGCTGTGCCCACCATCTCGGATGATGCACCTCTAGAGCATTCATGGGTAAGCTTTAGGGAGGTTGTGAATCCCTTGAAATGGGTTGCACATGTTTGTTTCTGCATACATTGTGTATTTTTTATGAGGGGTTTGTAGCTTTATCAGATTTTCAGGAGCATTAGTGACCACCACAGGATGAAGATCCACCAATCCAATAGAAAAACGTAAAAATTTCTCAATCTTGTGATAGCCGAAACTTGGCATTGCAGTACTGGGTGGGGTGCCCTGCCTGCCCTGCTCATGGACTTCCAACACCATTGGCTGCCTCTGATTTTGGATAGTTTACCCCAGTGTATGTGGGTCAGAAAATGTGGTTGCTGGATGGGTTGGGGGGTCAACCCAGAGCTTGCCGAAAAGCAAGGAAAACCGTCATGGGAGAGAGGGGACATTTCTTGCTGTTTGCACACCAATATTGGTTCCAGGATTTTTGTTTTAGGATGAACTTCCAAATCAGCANTTTGGGGGGTCAACCCAGGGCTTGCCGAAAAGCAAGGAAAACCGTCATGGGAGAGAGGGGACATTTCTTGGTATTTGCACACCAATATTGGTTCCAGGATTTTTGTTTTAGGATGAACTTCCAAATCACCAAGAAAATGGAAATATTGTTAGATTCTCCAGCTCACAAGACAGACATAAAGAAAATAAAGTAGCTGGCTGAGAACTGTATGTAGGTGTGTTTCAAAGGTCACCCTCCAACTCTCTCTCAGACCCCTTTCTTTCAAACAAACATCAGCTTTTGAATCACATGAGATGATTTGAAAATACAGGGACTTCTGGGTGGCCTTGACCCTTTCCTCAGCCCTTAAGTCTGATTTATTCCTGGAGCAAGTCCAATCAGACGATTCATCCTCTGTACCATCCTTAGCCTGCTGACAATGGATGGGCTTTATAACATGCAAGCTATCTACACAGCCCTGAGAATTTTTCTAGGGAGATCACTATATGATTTAATCAAATCATCAAAGAGGTCCTGACCCTCCATAAAGTTCAAACCACAGTTCCATACTCTCCAAACAATGAAGATTAGAGCTGAGAATCTGAATCTCCCTCTGGTCCTGAGATGCCTCATGGCATTCTCTCTGGTTTACCCCCATGGAGAGCCAGGTCGAGAAGCCATCTGCCTGTCACTGAAGTTCATAGACCATAAGAGCTTCTGTGTCTTCAGAACCCAGGCTGGACTCAAGTGAATGGCCTGAAAGGTCCTCTCCAAACCCTTTAGCTCAGTGTCCTGGGCCATTGCCTTGTGTGACAGCTAACTCAGGATGTAGTTCTTTTGTTTTTAGTTTATTTGCTTGAACTATGGCTGATTTCAGTTCATTTCAGTCACTCAGTCGTGCCTGACTCTTTGCGACCCCGTGGACTGCAGCACGCCAAGCTTCCCTGTCCATCACCAACTCCCGGAGTTTACTCAAACTCACGTCCATTGAGTCAGTGATGCCATCCAGCCATCTCATCCTCAGCGATTCAGCCATGCATACCTTGTGCCTTCTTTTTCATATTCCTTTTCATTATGAATTATCACAGGATATTGAATATAGTTCCCTGTACAATATAGTAGGACTTTGCCACCAGGCCCCTCTACTCATGGGAATTCTTCAGGCAAGAATACTGAAGTGGGTTGCTATGCCCTCCTCCAGGGGATCTGCCCAATCCAGGGATCAAACCTAGGTCTCCCGCATCGCAGGCCAATTCTTTACCAGCTGAGCCACCAGGGAGGCCCTGTTGTTTATCCATCCTAAATATACTAGTTTGCATCTGTTAATCCGAAACTCCTGATTTTTTCCTCTCCTGCCTGCCTCCTGGCAACCGTAAGTCAGTTTTCTCTGTCTGAGTCTGTTTTGGTTTCACAGATAAGTTCATTTGTGTCACATTTTGGTTTCCATATATAAGTGATTCATCTTTCTTTCTTCCTTCACTTAGTATGATAATCTCTAGGCCCATCATGTTGCTGCAAATGGCATTATTTCATTCTTTTTTATGGTGGAGTAGTATATTGTTGAATATACATACTGTACCATGATGCAGTTCAGGATTCTGTGACCCACTGTCTTCACCGCTTTCAGCTGGTGAAGGATCATTGGTACCAGGTGATCCAGCCCAAGCAAAAGTGTGAGCTTAATGGTTTTTTTTATTTCAGTCCTTCATTCTGGATGTAGAAGATATAAGAGTTAGATGGGGACGTTGATTCCATCTGGGCCCATCCATTCACGTGACAGATGAAGAAACTGAGGCTGGAGTGATAAAGTGACTTAAGAACATACAGGCTGTAAGCCAAGCAATAGGGATGAGAGCACAGCTCTTCCCCAGATGGATACCTTCTTCTCCCTCTTTCAGTGCCCACAGCCTAATGGTGCCCAGTGTCCTCAGATGACTCAGGGTGTTCTAATTTCAGCTCAGCCATGTGCTCGTGGTGAGACCCTTGACAAACCACTTTAACTCTGAGCCTGTCTTTTCAGTCTGTAAAGTGGGGATAATCAGCTCTACATCCTGGGTTTATTGGAAGGACTAGATTTTGAACTGTCGGAGAAGACTCTTGAGAGTCCCTTGGACTGCAAGAAAATCCAACCAGTCCATCCTAAAGGAGATCAGTCCTGAATCTTCATTGGAAGAACTGATGCTGAAGCTCAAACTCCAGTACTTTGGCCGCCTGATATGAAGAACGAACTCATTGGAAAAGACCGTGATGCGGGGAAAGGTTGAAGGCAGAAGGAGAAGGAGATGATAGAGGATGAGATGGTTGGATGGCATCACCAACTTGATGAACATGAGTTTGAGTAAATTCCTGGAGTTGGTGATGGACGGGGAGGCCTGGCGTGCTGCAGTTCATGGGGTCACAAAGAGTCAGACATGACTGAGCGACTGAACTGAGATTAGATAATGTGTTAAACATTTGGCACAGGGTCCGATTCACAAGTGCTGAGTAAGTTGCTATTACTGGGGTTTCCCTTCTTCCTCCCCCCAAATCCCTGAGGCATCAGTCCTCCTGGCCCATCAGAAGTCTCTGTCCTGGGTTCTGTTCGGGCAGCAGCACGGTGGCTCACTAGCTGATTAGCTCTGAGGGTCGATGGGCTTGCGTGTTGTGCTGTATGTTTCACTACGGTGTGAGTTCAAAGAGGACAACAGTCAGCTCCGCTCACCACTGTCTCTTCCCAGAGACCAGCTCAACTCTGTGTCCTCCATATTGACAAAAGCAGAAGCTGGGGGTGGGGAGGCATGCTGATTAACGTAAGCAAGTTGAGCTTCATGAAATCATCCGTGTGTTCAACAGGTATTCCCCGAGGGCCTGCTCTGTGTCAGGAGCTGTTCTAGGTACTGAAGATGCAGGAGAGGAAAAAAAAAAAAAAAAAAAGGATAGTAGTAATAATAATAAAAACCCTGGCTATTGTGGGGCTTACATCCTGGCTGGGTACATATAAACAGAACGAATGCCCCTCTCTGATGCTGGTGCTCGGGGGTGGGGGGAGCAACGTGGGCAGCAGGAGTCCTCCCTTTGACATTTCCTTCTGACCCCACGAGCTTTGCCCACTGGTGGTCAGCGGTCTCTCTGAATGGCTGTTTCTCAGCACATCGCTTGCCGCACCAGGACTCTGAAGACATCCTCCGACAGAGAAACAGCCCAGCTCTCCCTCCTTTCCCCTCCCTTCTCCTCTCATCTCCTCTTCTTTTCTCTTTCTCTCTGTCTGTCTTTTCCCCAGCCTGATTAAAATTGTTGTTTGTAAACTTGCTTTGGAAACCTCTGGTGGAGTGAGGGGAAACCAAAGCAAAGTAAACAGAGCCTAACTTCTCGAAGGATCCCTCGTACAGGCGTTTCAGAGTTTGTGACGTGTTCCGTATATTTGAAGCTGTCACAAATGGCGGCCAGAAACAGGGGCTCTGGTTCTGTGCTTCTGGAAACTGAGCTGGAAAGTGTGAAGGGATGTGTATGGGAGAGGATGTGTGTGTGTGTGCTCGGTCCCTCAGGCATGTCTGACTCTTTGTGACCCCGTGGACGGTAGCCTGCCAGGCTTTTCTGTCCATGGGATTTTCCAGGCAAGAATACTCGGGTGGAGTATTCTCCAGAGGATCTTTACAACCCAGGGACTGAACCTACATCTCCAATGTCTCCGGCATTGGCAGGTGGGTTCTTTACAACTAGCGCCTCCTGGGAAGCCCGTGGGAGTGGGTGCTCAATGTTAGAACTGAGACCAGGAAGGTTCGCCGAGCCCGTTTCACTGAGAAGGCACTTTCCGGTTGTCAGAGCAGTCCAGTAGTGGAGTGGGCTTCCTGGCAGGGGGAGGGACATGCTCCCCAACACCGCGACAGTTCAGATGCGGCTAAATGGCCGCTTGGGGGGAATGTTAGGAAGGGAAGTCAAGCTTCTAAAGGAGGAACGAACGAAATGAACTTCAAGGTCTCTTCTAAACCTGAGAGTCCATGACTTCTAAAGCATCCCGGAAAACAAGAATATACTTCTCAAACTGAACGCAATATACTTGAAATTTTATGTGCCAAACAATGGAGCGTTAAAATACAGTAAAAAATGGACAGAAACAGTATCAGCAGGAAACTGTACCACCTTTCATTCTATAAAAGTAAGTAAGAAAAAAGTCATAACTGAAGAAATCTAGATAAATTCCTATATGCAGAGAATAAGATAGAGTATATTTTCTGTCCATAATGTAATAAACCCAGAAATAAATAAAAAAACCAGGGAATTCCCTGGTGGTCGAGTGGTTAGGACTCTGCGCTTTCATGTGCTTTCACTGCCAAGGGTGTGAGTCGGAAAACTAAGATCCCATAAGCCACGTTGTATGGCCAAAAAAAAGAGGGAAAGAAAAATAAACAGTGAAAATCTTTTTGTGTGTTCATTCTGGTCACAACTCTTCCTCCCCCATCCCCCCCCAAACTGTGTCTCCTAGTTTTGGACTTCCAACAACTATTTATTACAGTTTCACCCCACCTCACAGGCCTTGATCAGTCGATTTATGATTGGACCCCAGATGGGCCAGGGTTTCCGGGAATTTGGAGTTGAGGCACAGAGAGAGGCATGTTATCTCCCGGGTGGCTGGAGCTGTAATAAACAAACCTGAGAATTGTCCGTGACCATGATGTGCCATGTGAATTTAAGACACAAGAAATAAGTTGGGAAAAAAGGAGAGTGAAATAGATGCATAAGAAAGAGTGAGGATCAGACATGGAGAAAGGCTCCTGATGACTTCCCAGTCACCGATGTGTGTCTGTTAAAAATGTCACCTGTGTTCTTGCCCTTGGAGGACACAAAGCCTTACATCCTTATCAACAATTCTCCTCTTTTACTTAAGTCAGCTGGAGGTTTCCCTTGCAGTAGAAGACTTCTAACTCACAGGAGGGCTTCCCTGATAGCTCAGTTGATAAAGACCTGGGTTCGGTCCCTGGATTCAAACTATTTGAAAAACTTAAAACTCTTTTCTCAGCAACTCTTAGGTCAATAGTAAAGTCAAAACTGAATTTTTATAACATTTAGAAAATTATTTCAATGAAAAATGTACAAACTGTAGGTGAAGGATACAGTTAAAGCTGAACTAAGAAGAAAACTCATAGCCTTAAAAAACTTGGCGTTGGGGCTACAGAACCAGATGGCCTATTGAAAAATCCTTTTTCTACCACTCAGTAGCTACATATTCTTGTGCAAATTAATCATTTTGTGCCTCAATTTTCACACCTGAAAACGGATGTAATACTACTACTTATGTCATAAGTAGTGACAATAAAATTAATACAAATAACATTCTTAAAACAGTGCCTAGCATATAATATTATTAATGCTAACCATTGATTAAAATAAAATAATATGTAATAAAGCATGAATAGTGAAGCCATTTTTTATTAAGGCATAGGCATCAGTCCTGAATATTCATTGGAAGGACTGATGCTGAAGCTGAAACTTGAATACTCTGGCCACCTGATGTGAAGAACTGACTCATTGGAAAAGACCCTGATGCTGGGAAAGACTGAAGGTAGGAGGAGAAGGGGACAGCAGAGGATTAGATGGTTGGATGGCATATCGACTTGATGGACATGAGTTTGAGTAAGCTCCGAGAGTTGGTGATGGACAGGGAAGCCTGGCATGCTCCAGTCCATGGGGTCGCAGAGTCGGACATGACTGAATCACTGAACTGAACTGAGGCAGCACTCGTCAGCCTCAAGGACATTTTAGGGTGCCCAGGCCACCCTGTAGAGTAAGGCAGTCCAACAAGGCTGGCTTGTCCTCTCTTCACAGAGCTACTCCTGGTGTGAGCCAAGGGCAGGAAAAGGACTGGGCTACCACTGAGCTTCTCAGTGCAAGCGTTAGAAAGGAACACGGGGGCCACGTAGGTGCAGTGACCCCCTCCTCACCTGACAGAAGGGTCACGAGATGGGAGAAAGATTTCTGTGGCTCCTAGTGGTTCACAATGTTACAGGTCACAGAAGGGACCACTGGGCCTGAAGGTAACTCCCTGCCCCCTCTTACCACTGATATCCTGAATTCCATGATCAGAGGCAGATGGCTCTTCTCTGCTGAATCCTAGTTAACCACGCTCCTCACCTAAGGCTGCCAGTTACATTCTTATCTTTGCAGATGGAAGACAGAGTGAAGACCATCAATGCGATGCGTTTCTTTTTTAAATGCATTTAAAATCTTCATTTATTTGTGGCTGTGCTGGGTCTTCATTGCTGCATGGCGTCTCTCTAGTTGAGGTGGGTGGGGGGACGACTCTATTTGCAGTGCACAGACTCTTCATCGCGGTGGCTTCTCTTGTTGCACCGCATGAGCTCTGGGGTGTGAAGGCTTCAGTAGTTGCGGCTCTCTGGCTCTGGAGCACAGCCTCAGTAGCTGTGGTACATGGGCTTATTTGCTCCGCTGCATGTGGGATCTTCTTGGATCAGAGATCGAACCTGTGTCTCCCGCATTGGCAGGCGGATTCTTTACCACTGAGCCACCAGGGAAGCCCCTAGAATATGCATTTGTAAGGGCAGCCATGTGGTCTGGTGGGTTGGGGTGGGGGGCCCTAGTGAGGGGTGGGGTCCCAGGCCATAGCCATCTCATCATGGGGAGAATCTTATTTATCTGATAAAAACAGGATACAGGAGTGAACACCATTAAATCTGCTTAATCCTGCCTGGGCTGCTTGAAGTTCTGCCCAGGTCCTTGTGTTTTAGTCCATTGACTTGGCTTCGGAGATGTGGCCCCACTCTGTGGGGCTTCCGCCTCCCCCAGGAACCAGATGTGCTCTGCAGTGTGTGAATCTAGGCACACTCAAGACAGCGCTGCCGTGCTCCTGGGTCTCATGGCAGCCACCTGATTGCCTGCCACCCTATACTTTGGTTCTATCAGTTCAGTTCAGTTCAATCATTCATTTGTGTCTGACTCTTTGCCACCCCATGGACTGCAGCACGCCAGGGTTCCCTGTCATCACCAACTCCTGGAGCTTGCTCAAACTCATGTCCATTGAGTCGGTGATGCCACCCAACCATCCGTCATTCCCTTCTCCTCCTGGTTCTATATTTGGGCTATATTTTGGTTCTAAAGACCATTGATCTGTAATACATTAATAACAGACAAATTCATTATCTGTTGATCCTCTACTGAGTGCCAGATGCTAGGGATACAGCATCGAGCAAGGCAAAGTCCCTCCTGTCACGGAGTTCACATTTCTGTTCTGACAACAAAAAGAGAACAAGCATAGATGACATTTCCGGAAGTAATCAACCAGTGCTTTAAAAAACAGAAAGCAGGCTGGGAGGCACAGGAAGTGATAGAGAAGGGACACGTCTAGGTAAGATGGGACAGTTCAGAAGCCTGAGAGATCCGAGGAGCCATGCAAAGAGCTGGGGAGAGTGGTCTGTCTTTGCAGACTGCCCATGAAGTCCCGTGGAACTGACTTTGCACAATAGTAAGAAAAAAATGAGCCCCAAAAGTGAGGCAGAGAGGCAGGAGAGGGGGGTCTGACCCTGATGGACAGATCCAGCAGAACTGGGCTTCCAGTACAGTGGGGGATGGGAGGCAACTGCTTGATTTAGTTTGCTGTGCTCAGGAACATGATGGATTTAATCCAGTGACATACTGGGATGAGCCCTGGATGGTGAATCGAGAGCCTGAGAGTCTGGCTCAGCTCAGCTACTTGTTCGATGTGTGGCTGTAGGCAAGTCCTTTAACTCTCTGTGGCTTAATTCCTCAGCTGTAATATTAGAGAACTAGCGCATGCTTAGAAGCTAAGTCGTGTCCGACTCTTGTGACCCCATAGACCGTAGCTTGCCAGGCTACAGTCCATGGGATTCTCCAGGCAAGAATACTGGAGTGGGTAGCCATGCCCTTCTCCAGGGGATCTTCCTGAGCCAGGGACTGAACCTGCACTGCAGGTGGATTCTTTACTGTCTGAGTCACCAGGGAAGCCCATGCAAATGTAGGGTCCTCTTCAGTCCAAGAACTTGGAGCTTGCAACCAGGCACTGTTTTTCAGATGTAGGAAACTAGGCGGTTGAGAAAGAAGAGGAGGGAAAGAGGAAGAAGTGGAGTCCCTTCCAGACTCTCGCCTCCTTGCCTCTAGAGACACCCAGCAGAAAGGAAGCCATCCTGCACCACAAGAGGGACTGCGCTGGAAAGAGATGGAGGCATGTTTTTCTCCTGATCACAGTGCCACACAGCAGTGCCAAGTCATTTGGAAAATGAATGGGATCTGAAATTCCAGTCGTCATGAGAGCATCCAGGGAGAAATGAAGGAAGCAGTGAAAGAGCCAACCAGGAGAAACAGACACGCTCACGGAGGACTGCCTTGGACCTCTGTGTCCTTGAGGGCTTGTCATATTTTTACCCAATGATGAAAAAGTGGAGAGAAGCAAGCATAAAGCTGGGCAAAGCCCCTGAGAGTGAGCCCAAAGCTGCAGGCAAGGCCCAGCCAGCAGGCGCAGCAAACAGACACGGCTGTTAGCAAAGCCTCCTGACCAGGGGGCAGTTCTGGGTCATGGTCTTCTTCCCTCTCTTCCCATGAGACTGAAAGTCTGTTTTTTCTGCTAGTGAAGGGACGCACAGAAATGTTCCACTGCGGGTTACAGTGCAGGCAAGAGTCATTCTTTGGAGTCAAAATCACTTGAGTTAGAATCCTAGCTCATCTAGATGTATGACCTTGGACAAGCAACTTAAGTCTTCTATTGAAAAAAAAAAAAAATAGGTGGGTAAGGATGGAGTAGGTGCTGCTGCTGCTGCTGCTAAGTCACTCCAGTTGTGTCTGACTCTGTGCGACCCCATAGATGGCAGCCCACCAGGCTCCCCTGTCCCTGGGATTCTCCAGACAAGAACACTGGAGTGGGTTGCCATTTCCTTCTCCAATGCATGAAAGTGAAAAGAGAAAGCGNTTCCAAGCTGCTCAAAGAATTAGAAAATCAAACATTACTCTGGTTTAGGGTAGGGGACTGCCCTGTGGACTCTGTCTTGGACAGCGGATTATCTCTGACTGCCTGTGAAGTGGGGGTGCTCTAGTATACTCTCCTTTTTCATCCCTGTTCCCCCAGTCATTTCTTTTCCCCTTAGCAAAGGGACAGTCTTCTCTGATTTATGACACTCAGATTGCTCCTGCTGTGGGTTCCTCTTCTCTCCCTCCTTACACTGTAAGCGGGCACATTCTGGAATCCTAATGGAGGAGGAGGAGCCTTGGAAATACAAACCTGGCTCTTCTGACAGTAGAGTCTATGTTCTTTCTGCCACACAAAGCTTCCTTGCGTACCACTGGAGCTTAATAACGAGTCAGTTACCAAATGCTTCTCCTAAGGTATTCTTGGCTCAAAAGATTTGCCTAGGACAAGCTCCTCATGGGCATTGGGAAACCAGACCTCTGTAATGGGCATTATAATAGTTCTTATTGGCTATAACAGTAACTACTGCGTCCAGCAAAATTTATGGAGCACATAACGGCCAGGTGCTGTCTTAGCTCGCTTACATACACGATCTCAAAAACAGTCTGGGAAAGTCTGTGCTGTTATTTTCATTGTACAAATGGAAGAAACTGAGGCTCAGAGAAAGTGAGCTGACTTGTTCAAGGTCACGGCTAGGAAGTGGCAGAATCAGGATTTAAAGCCATATCTGTTAGTCTCAGAAGCCCATATTCTTTGCAATATTCCCTCTTTATGACTTAATAAATGTTAATCTGGCAGATCTCCCAGGAACGGTGTGAACAGCTTGACTTCCGCTCACATTGAGGCTGCCTGGTCTTAGCAGTCCACATGGGACCCTGAGAAACAGTGGCCAGGACCGTGTCCAAGGAGTAGCCGCTATGGATGTAGCTGCCATTGTTTCAGTGGGACTGAGCTCCATCCTCACGAGAGAAGAGAAACAGATTGGAGTCCTCTTGGCCCATAGAGCATTGGAGTTACTTGAAAAAATGTACGCAGTGGAAAGAAATGGAATGTTACATTTATCTAGACCCTCATGGCTCAGTGGTAAAGAATCGCCTACCAGTGCAGGAAACTCAGGAGATGTGGGTTCGATCCCTGGGTCAGGAAGATCCCCTGATGAAGGAAGTGGCAACTCGCTCCAACATTCTTGCTTAGAGAATCCCGTGAACAGAGGACTCTGTGGGCCTGGTTGCCATAGGGTTGCTAGAGGTCAGACATAACTGAGTGACTGAAATGCTCACCACATAATATGTTACAAATCACTTCAGTATTCAGCATGTGCCCCCATAATCCTCACAGGAGATGGAGAGGGGGTGTTATAATTGTTTTTAGTTCTTTAGATGAAGATGCCGAAGCTCAGATATGATAAGTAAATTTTCCAAGGTGATGCAGCTAGTAAGTGGCTGAATGGGATGCAGCTGGCATGCAAATCTAGTTGTTCAGACCTCAACCCCACCACTCTATCTATTAGAGCCATGCTTCTCAAAATTTTCAATTGTGAATGAATCGCCTGGGCATCTTGTGAAAAGTGTAGGTTCTGGGACTTCCCCAGTGGTACAGTGGATAAGAATGTGCCTGCTGATGCAGGGGATATAGGTTTGATTCCTGGTCTGGGAAGATTCCACATGTGGTGGAGCAACTAAGCCCAAGCACCACAATTACTGAGGCCTGTGCTCTAGAGCGCGGGAACCAAAAGTACTGAGGCCATGTGCTGCAGCTGCTGAAGCCCCGGTGTCTAGAGCCAGGACTCTGCAACAGAAGAAGCCGCGGCCGTGAGAATCCTGTGCACTGCATCAAACAGTAGCTTCTGCTTGCTGCAACTGGAGAAAATTGCACAGCAGTGAGAACCCGGCACAGCCAAAGGAAAAAAAAAAAGCAGATTCTGATTCAGTAGATTTGGAGTGGGGTCTGGAATTTTGCATTGCTAGTGGTCTTTCAGATGATGCCCATGCTGCTGGGAATGGGGTCTCCATGGCCTCGGGACATGGTGGGTTGTGGAGGAGACCTCCGATGGTCCTCATGTAGCCTTGGGGATGTGAGAGCGTCACTCTATACATGGCCAGCTGGGCAGGTCCATGTCTTTGGGAGCTACGGACCCTAGAACTTGGGCTTGAGGATTTTCATCTGAGGCTGGTGACCAGCAGGAAGCATAAAACCTTCGCCCTGGGGCATTTCTTGTGCTGAATGGCCCCTGGCCACGTTTGGAGGCTTAGTGCTCTATTTCTGCCAAGAGGCTGTGACATCTTAGTGCCGGGGCTGGTGGGCGAGTGAGGGGGTGGAAGTGGGGCCTGGGTAGCCCTGCCTAGCACAGCCACCTTGATGACATCAGGAAACGGGGCGGTAGGGAATCTGGTGGGCAGGAGCTAAAGCAATTATTCGTAATTTGGGAATCCAGAATCTCAAGGTGAAATTCATTTTAATGATGTATTTTATTTAACTTAATATATAAAAATACTATTCAACTTGTTATTAATGAGAAACTTTCCTCCTTTTCATCCTAAGTCTTTGAAAGTCAGGGTGCATTTTATACTTTGTGTTTCGCATGCTGTGTCACTCAGTCGTGTCCTACTCTTTGCAACCCTGTGGACTGTAGCCCGCCAGGCTCCTCAGTCCATGGGAGTATTTTTTCTGGACAAGGATACTGGATTGAGTTGCCCTTTCCTCCTCCAGGTGATCTTCATATACTTTGGTATATCTCAATCCCAACTAGCTACATTTCAAGGGCTCCGTGTCCACGTGGGGCTGTGCCCACCATCTCGGATGATGCACCTCTAGAGCATTCATGGGTAAGCTTTAGGGAGGTTGTGAATCCCTTGAAATGGGTTGCACATGTTTGTTTCTGCATACATTGTGTATTTTTTATGAGGGGTTTGTAGCTTTATCAGATTTTCAGGAGCATTAGTGACCACCACAGGATGAAGATCCACCAATCCAATAGAAAAACGTAAAAATTTCTCAATCTTGTGATAGCCGAAACTTGGCATTGCAGTACTGGGTGGGGTGCCCTGCCTGCCCTGCTCATGGACTTCCAACACCATTGGCTGCCTCTGATTTTGGATAGTTTACCCCAGTGTATGTGGGTCAGAAAATGTGGTTGCTGGATGGGTTGGGGGGTCAACCCAGAGCTTGCCGAAAAGCAAGGAAAACCGTCATGGGAGAGAGGGGACATTTCTTGCTGTTTGCACACCAATATTGGTTCCAGGATTTTTGTTTTAGGATGAACTTCCAAATCAGCAAGAAAATGGAAATACTGTTAGATTCTCCAGCTCACAAGACAGACGTAAAGAAAATAAAGTAGCTGGCTGAGAACTGTATGTAAGTGTGTTTCAAAGGTCACCCTCCAACTCTCTCTCAGACCCCTTTCTTCCAAACAAACATCAGCTTTTGAATCACATGAGATGATTTGAAAATACAGGGACTTCTGGGTGGCCTTGACCCTTTCCTCAGCCCTTAAGTCTGATTTATTCCTGGAGCAAGTCCAATCAGACGATTCATCCTCTGTACCATCCTTAGCCTGCTGACAATGGATGGGCTTTATAACATGCAAGCTATCTACACAGCCCTGAGAATTTTTCTAGGGAGATCACTGTATGATTTAATCAAATTATCAAAGAGGTCCTGACCCTCCATAAAGTTCAAACCACAGTTCCATACTCTCCAAACAATGAAGATTAGAGCAGAGAATCTGGATCTCCCTCTGGTCCTGAGATGCCTCATGGCATTCTCTCTGATTTACCCCCATGGAGAGCCAGGTCGAGAAGCCATCTGCCTGTCACTGATGTTCATAGACCATAAGAGCTTCTGTGTCTTCAGAACCCAGGCTGGACTCNATATGATTTAATCAAATCATCAAAGAGGTCCTGACCCTCCATAAAGTTCAAACCACAGTTCCATACTCTCCAAACAATGAAGATTAGAGCTGAGAATCTGAATCTCCCTCTGGTCCTGAGATGCCTCATGGCATTCTCTCTGGTTTACCCCCATGGAGAGCCAGGTCGAGAAGCCATCTGCCTGTCACTGAAGTTCATAGACCATAAGAGCTTCTGTGTCTTCAGAACCCAGGCTGGACTCAAGTGAATGGCCTGAAAGGTCCTCTCCAAACCCTTTAGCTCAGTGTCCTGGGCCATTGCCTTGTGTGACAGCTAACTCAGGATGTAGTTCTTTTGTTTTTAGTTTATTTGCTTGAACTATGGCTGATTTCAGTTCATTTCAGTCACTCAGTCGTGCCTGACTCTTTGCGACCCCGTGGACTGCAGCACGCCAAGCTTCCCTGTCCATCACCAGCTCCCGGAGTTTACTCAAACTCACGTCCATTGAGTCAGTGATGCCATCCAGCCATCTCATCCTCAGCGATTCAGCCATGCATACCTTGTGCCTTCTTTTTCATATTCCTTTTCATTATGAATTATCACAGGATATTGAATATAGTTCCCTGTACAATATAGTAGGACTTTGCCACCAGGCCCCTCTACTCATGGGAATTCTTCAGGCAAGAATACTGAAGTGGGTTGCTATGCCCTCCTCCAGGGGATCTGCCCAATCCAGGGATCAAACCTAGGTCTCCCGCATCGCAGGCCAATTCTTTACCAGCTGAGCCACCAGGGAGGCCCTGTTGTTTATCCATCCTAAATATACTAGTTTGCATCTGTTAATCCGAAACTCCTGATTTTTTCCTCTCCTGCCTGCCTCCTGGCAACCGTAAGTCAGTTTTCTCTGTCTGAGTCTGTTTTGGTTTCACAGATAAGTTCATTTGTGTCACATTTTGGTTTCCATATATAAGTGATTCATCTTTCTTTCTTCCTTCACTTAGTATGATAATCTCTAGGCCCATCATGTTGCTGCAAATGGCATTATTTCATTCTTTTTTATGGTGGAGTAGTATATTGTTGAATATACATACTGTACCATGATGCAGTTCAGGATTCTGTGACCCACTGTCTTCACCGCTTTCAGCTGGTGAAGGATCATTGGTACCAGGTGATCCAGCCCAAGCAAAAGTGTGAGCTTAATGGTTTTTTTTATTTCAGTCCTTCATTCTGGATGTAGAAGATATAAGAGTTAGATGGGGACGTTGATTCCATCTGGGCCCATCCATTCACGTGACAGATGAAGAAACTGAGGCTGGAGTGATAAAGTGACTTAAGAACATACAGGCTGTAAGCCAAGCAATAGGGATGAGAGCACAGCTCTTCCCCAGATGGATACCTTCTTCTCCCTCTTTCAGTGCCCACAGCCTAATGGTGCCCAGTGTCCTCAGATGACTCAGGGTGTTCTAATTTCAGCTCAGCCATGTGCTCGTGGTGAGACCCTTGACAAACCACTTTAACTCTGAGCCTGTCTTTTCAGTCTGTAAAGTGGGGATAATCAGCTCTACATCCTGGGTTTATTGGAAGGACTAGATNCCTCAGATGACTCAGGGTGTTCTAATTTCAGCTCAGCCATGTGCTCGTGGTGAGACCCTTGACAAACCACTTTAACTCTGAGCCTGTCTTTTCAGTCTGTAAAGTGGGGATAATCAGCTCTACATCCTGGGTTTATTGGAAGGACTAGATTTTGAACTGTCGGAGAAGACTCTTGAGAGTCCCTTGGACTGCAAGAAAATCCAACCAGTCCATCCTAAAGGAGATCAGTCCTGAATCTTCATTGGAAGAACTGATGCTGAAGCTCAAACTCCAGTACTTTGGCCGCCTGATATGAAGAACGAACTCATTGGAAAAGACCGTGATGCGGGGAAAGGTTGAAGGCAGAAGGAGAAGGAGATGATAGAGGATGAGATGGTTGGATGGCATCACCGACTTGATGAACATGAGTTTGAGTAAATTCCTGGAGTTGATGATGGACGGGGAGGCCTGGCGTGCTGCAGTTCATGGGGTCACAAAGAGTCAGACATGACTGAGCGACTGAACTGAGATTAGATAATGTGTTAAACATTTGGCACAGGGTCCGATTCACAAGTGCTGAGTAAGTTGCTATTACTGGGGTTTCCCTTCTTCCTCCCCCCAAATCCCTGAGGCATCAGTCCTCCTGGCCCATCAGAAGTCTCTGTCCTGGGTTCTGTTCGGGCAGCAGCACGGTGGCTCACTAGCTGATTAGCTCTGAGGGTCGATGGGCTTGCGTGTTGTGCTGTATGTTTCACTACGGTGTGAGTTCAAAGAGGACAACAGTCAGCTCCGCTCACCACTGTCTCTTCCCAGAGACCAGCTCAACTCTGTGTCCTCCATATTGACAAAAGCAGAAGCTGGGGGTGGGGAGGCATGCTGATTAACGTAAGCAAGTTGAGCTTCATGAAATCATCCGTGTGTTCAACAGGTATTCCCCGAGGGCCTGCTCTGTGTCAGGAGCTGTTCTAGGTACTGAAGATGCAGGAGAGGAAAAAAAAAAAAAAAAAAAGGATAGTAGTAATAATAATAAAAACCCTGGCTATTGTGGGGCTTACATCCTGGCTGGGTACATATAAACAGAACGAATGCCCCTCTCTGATGCTGGTGCTCGGGGGTGGGGGGAGCAACGTGGGCAGCAGGAGTCCTCCCTTTGACATTTCCTTCTGACCCCACGAGCTTTGCCCACTGGTGGTCAGCGGTCTCTCTGAATGGCTGTTTCTCAGCACATCGCTTGCCGCACCAGGACTCTGAAGACATCCTCCGACAGAGAAACAGCCCAGCTCTCCCTCCTTTCCCCTCCCTTCTCCTCTCATCTCCTCTTCTTTTCTCTTTCTCTCTGTCTGTCTTTTCCCCAGCCTGATTAAAATTGTTGTTTGTAAACTTGCTTTGGAAACCTCTGGTGGAGTGAGGGGAAACCAAAGCAAAGTAAACAGAGCCTAACTTCTCGAAGGATCCCTCGTANTCTGTCTTTTCCCCAGCCTGATTAAAATTGTTGTTTGTAAACTTGCTTTGGAAACCTCTGGTGGAGTGAGGGGAAACCAAAGCAAAGTAAACAGAGCCTAACTTCTCGAAGGATCCCTCGTACAGGCGTTTCAGAGTTTGTGACGTGTTCCGTATATTTGAAGCTGTCACAAATGGCGGCCAGAAACAGGGGCTCTGGTTCTGTGCTTCTGGAAACTGAGCTGGAAAGTGTGAAGGGATGTGTATGGGAGAGGATGTGTGTGTGTGTGCTCGGTCCCTCAGGCATGTCTGACTCTTTGTGACCCCGTGGACGGTAGCCTGCCAGGCTTTTCTGTCCATGGGATTTTCCAGGCAAGAATACTCGGGTGGAGTATTCTCCAGAGGATCTTTACAACCCAGGGACTGAACCTACATCTCCAATGTCTCCGGCATTGGCAGGTGGGTTCTTTACAACTAGCGCCTCCTGGGAAGCCCGTGGGAGTGGGTGCTCAATGTTAGAACTGAGACCAGGAAGGTTCGCCGAGCCCGTTTCACTGAGAAGGCACTTTCCGGTTGTCAGAGCAGTCCAGTAGTGGAGTGGGCTTCCTGGCAGGGGGAGGGACATGCTCCCCAACACCGCGACAGTTCAGATGCGGCTAAATGGCCGCTTGGGGGGAATGTTAGGAAGGGAAGTCAAGCTTCTAAAGGAGGAACGAACGAAATGAACTTCAAGGTCTCTTCTAAACCTGAGAGTCCATGACTTCTAAAGCATCCCGGAAAACAAGAATATACTTCTCAAACTGAACGCAATATACTTGAAATTTTATGTGCCAAACAATGGAGCGTTAAAATACAGTAAAAAATGGACAGAAACAGTATCAGCAGGAAACTGTACCACTTTTCATTCTATAAAAGTAAGTAAGAAAAAAGTCATAACAGAAGAAATCTAGATAAATTCCTATATGCAGAGAATAAGGTAGAGTACATTTTCTGTCCATAATGTAATAAACCCAGAAATAAATTTAAAAAAAGGGAATTCCCTGGTGGTCCAGTGGTTAGGACTCTGCGCTTTCATGCGCTTTCACTGCCAAGGGTGTGAGTCGGGAAACTAAGATCCCATAAGCCACGTTGTATGGCCAAAAAAAGAGGAGGGAAAGAAAAATAAACAGTGAAAATCTTTTTGTGTGTTCATTCTGGTCACAACTGCTCCNAGTGGTTAGGACTCTGCGCTTTCATGTGCTTTCACTGCCAAGGGTGTGAGTCGGAAAACTAAGATCCCATAAGCCACGTTGTATGGCCAAAAAAAAGAGGGAAAGAAAAATAAACAGTGAAAATCTTTTTGTGTGTTCATTCTGGTCACAACTCTTCCTCCCCCATCCCCCCCCAAACTGTGTCTCCTAGTTTTGGACTTCCAACAACTATTTATTACAGTTTCACCCCACCTCACAGGCCTTGATCAGTCGATTTATGATTGGACCCCAGATGGGCCAGGGTTTCCGGGAATTTGGAGTTGAGGCACAGAGAGAGGCATGTTATCTCCCGGGTGGCTGGAGCTGTAATAAACAAACCTGAGAATTGTCCGTGACCATGATGTGCCATGTGAATTTAAGACACAAGAAATAAGTTGGGAAAAAAGGAGAGTGAAATAGATGCATAAGAAAGAGTGAGGATCAGACATGGAGAAAGGCTCCTGATGACTTCCCAGTCACCGATGTGTGTCTGTTAAAAATGTCACCTGTGTTCTTGCCCTTGGAGGACACAAAGCCTTATATCCTTATCAACAATTCTCCTCTTCTACTTAAGTCAGCTGGAGGTTTCCCTTGCAGTAGAAGACTTCTAACTCACAGGAGGGCTTCCCTGATAGCTCAGTTGATAAAGACCTGGGTTCGGTCCCTGGATTCAAACTATTTGAAAAACTTAAAACTCTTTTCTCAGCAACTCTTAGGTCAATAGTAAAGTCAAAACTGAATTTTTATAACATTTAGAAAATTATTTCAATGAAAAATGTACAAACTGTAGGTGAAGGATACAGTTAAAGCTGAACTAAGAAGAAAACTCATAGCCTTAAAAAACTTGGCGTTGGGGCTACAGAACCAGATGGCCTATTGAAAAATCCTTTTTCTACCACTCAGTAGCTACATATTCTTGTGCAAATTAATCATTTTGTGCCTCAATTTTCACACCTGAAAACGGATGTAATACTACTACTTATGTCATAAGTAGTGACAATAAAATTAATACAAATAACATTCTTAAAACAGTGCCTAGCATATAATATTATTAATGCTAACCATTGATTAAAATAAAATAATATGTAATAAAGCATGAATAGTGAAGCCATTTTTTATTAAGGCATAGGCATCAGTCCTGAATATTCATTGGAAGGACTGATGCTGAAGCTGAAACTTGAATACTCTGGCCACCTGATGTGAAGAACTGACTCATTGGAAAAGACCCTGATGCTGGGAAAGACTGAAGGTAGGAGGAGAAGGGGACAGCAGAGGATTAGATGGTTGGATGGCATATCGACTTGATGGACATGAGTTTGAGTAAGCTCCGAGAGTTGGTGATGGACAGGGAAGCCTGGCATGCTCCAGTCCATGGGGTCGCAGAGTCGGACATGACTGAATCACTGAACTGAACTGAGGCAGCACTCGTCAGCCTCAAGGACATTTTAGGGTGCCCAGGCCACCCTGTAGAGTAAGGCAGTCCAACAAGGCTGGCTTGTCCTCTCTTCACAGAGCTACTCCTGGTGTGAGCCAAGGGCAGGAAAAGGACTGGGCTACCACTGAGCTTCTCAGTGCAAGCGTTAGAAAGGAACACGGGGGCCACGTAGGTGCAGTGACCCCCTCCTCACCTGACAGAAGGGTCACGAGATGGGAGAAAGATTTCTGTGGCTCCTAGTGGTTCACAATGTTACAGGTCACAGAAGGGACCACTGGGCCTGAAGGTAACTCCCTGCCCCCTCTTACCACTGATATCCTGAATTCCATGATCAGAGGCAGATGGCTCTTCTCTGCTGAATCCTAGTTAACCACGCTCCTCACCTAAGGCTGCCAGTTACATTCTTATCTTTGCAGATGGAAGACAGAGTGAAGACCATCAATGCGATGCGTTTCTTTTTTAAATGCATTTAAAATCTTCATTTATTTGTGGCTGTGCTGGGTCTTCATTGCTGCATGGCGTCTCTCTAGTTGAGGTGGGTGGGGGGACGACTCTATTTGCAGTGCACAGACTCTTCATCGCGGTGGCTTCTCTTGTTGCACCGCATGAGCTCTGGGGTGTGAAGGCTTCAGTAGTTGCGGCTCTCTGGCTCTGGAGCACAGCCTCAGTAGCTGTGGTACATGGGCTTATTTGCTCCGCTGCATGTGGGATCTTCTTGGATCAGAGATCGAACCTGTGTCTCCCGCATTGGCAGGCGGATTCTTTACCACTGAGCCACCAGGGAAGCCCCTAGAATATGCATTTGTAAGGGCAGCCATGTGGTCTGGTGGGTTGGGGTGGGGGGCCCTAGTGAGGGGTGGGGTCCCAGGCCATAGCCATCTCATCATGGGGAGAATCTTATTTATCTGATAAAAACAGGATACAGGAGTGAACACCATTAAATCTGCTTAATCCTGCCTGGGCTGCTTGAAGTTCTGCCCAGGTCCTTGTGTTTTAGTCCATTGACTTGGCTTCGGAGATGTGGCCCCACTCTGTGGGGCTTCCGCCTCCCCCAGGAACCAGATGTGCTCTGCAGTGTGTGAATCTAGGCACACTCAAGACAGCGCTGCCGTGCTCCTGGGTCTCATGGCAGCCACCTGATTGCCTGCCACCCTATACTTTGGTTCTATCAGTTCAGTTCAGNGGAAGCAGTGAAAGAGCCAACCAGGAGAAACAGACACGCTCACGGAGGACTGCCTTGGACCTCTGTGTCCTTGAGGGCTTGGCATATTTTTACCCAATGATGAAAAAGTGGAGAGAAGCAAGCATAAAGCTGGGCAAAGCCCCTGAGAGTGAGCCCAAAGCTGCAGGCAAGGCCCAGCCAGCAGGCGCAGCAAACAGACACGGCTGTTAGCAAAGCCTCCTGACCAGGGGGCAGTTCTGGGTCTGTCTCTTATACACATCTCCCTTCTCCTCCTGGTTCTATATTTGGGCTATATTTTGGTTCTAAAGACCATTGATCTGTAATACATTAATAACAGACAAATTCATTATCTGTTGATCCTCTACTGAGTGCCAGATGCTAGGGATACAGCATAGAGCAAGGCAAAGTCCCTCCTGTCACGGAGTTCACATTTCTGTTCTGACAACAAAAAGAGAACAAGCATAGATGACATTTCCGGAAGTAATCAACCAGTGCTTTAAAAAACAGAAAGCAGGCTGGGAGGCACAGGAAGTGATAGAGAAGGGACACGTCTAGGTAAGATGGGACAGTTCAGAAGCCTGAGAGATCCGAGGAGCCATGCAAAGAGCTGGGGAGAGTGGTCTGTCTTTGCAGACTGCCCATGAAGTCCCGTGGAACTGACTTTGCACAATAGTAAGAAAAAAATGAGCCCCAAAAGTGAGGCAGAGAGGCAGGAGAGGGGGGTCTGACCCTGATGGACAGATCCAGCAGAACTGGGCTTCCAGTACAGCGGGGGATGGGAGGCAACTGCTTGATTTAGTTTGCTGTGCTCAGGAACATGATGGATTTAATCCAGTGACATACTGGGATGAGCCCTGGATGGTGAATCGAGAGCCTGAGAGTCTGGCTCAGCTCAGCTACTTGTTCGATGTGTGGCTGTAGGCAAGTCCTTTAACTCTCTGTGGCTTAATTCCTCAGCTGTAATATTAGAGAACTAGCGCATGCTTAGAAGCTAAGTCGTGTCCGACTCTTGTGACCCCATAGACCGTAGCTTGCCAGGCTACAGTCCATGGGATTCTCCAGGCAAGAATACTGGAGTGGGTAGCCATGCCCTTCTCCAGGGGATCTTCCTGAGCCAGGGACTGAACCTGCACTGCAGGTGGATTCTTTACTGTCTGAGTCACCAGGGAAGCCCATGCAAATGTAGGGTCCTCTTCAGTCCAAGAACTTGGAGCTTGCAACCAGGCACTGTTTTTCAGATGTAGGAAACTAGGCGGTTGAGAAAGAAGAGGAGGGAAAGAGGAAGAAGTGGAGTCCCTTCCAGACTCTCGCCTCCTTGCCTCTAGAGACACCCAGCAGAAAGGAAGCCATCCTGCACCACAAGAGGGACTGCGCTGGAAAGAGATGGAGGCATGTTTTTCTCCTGATCACAGTGCCACACAGCAGTGCCAAGTCATTTGGAAAATGAATGGGATCTGAAATTCCAGTCGTCATGAGAGCATCCAGGGAGAAATGAAGGAAGCAGTGAAAGAGCCAACCAGGAGAAACAGACACGCTCACGGAGGACTGCCTTGGACCTCTGTGTCCTTGAGGGCTTGTCATATTTTTACCCAATGATGAAAAAGTGGAGAGAAGCAAGCATAAAGCTGGGCAAAGCCCCTGAGAGTGAGCCCAAAGCTGCAGGCAAGGCCCAGCCAGCAGGCGCAGCAAACAGACACGGCTGTTAGCAAAGCCTCCTGACCAGGGGGCAGTTCTGGGTCATGGTCTTCTTCCCTCTCTTCCCATGAGACTGAAAGTCTGTTTTTTCTGCTAGTGAAGGGACGCACAGAAATGTTCCACTGCGGGTTACAGTGCAGGCAAGAGTCATTCTTTGGAGTCAAAATCACTTGAGTTAGAATCCTAGCTCATCTAGATGTATGACCTTGGACAAGCAACTTAAGTCTTCTATTGAAAAAAAAAAAAAATAGGTGGGTAAGGATGGAGTAGGTGCTGCTGCTGCTGCTGCTAAGTCACTCCAGTTGTGTCTGACTCTGTGCGACCCCATAGATGGCAGCCCACCAGGCTCCCCTGTCCCTGGGATTCTCCAGACAAGAACACTGGAGTGGGTTGCCATTTCCTTCTCCAATGCATGAAAGTGAAAAGAGAAAGCGAAGCCGCTCAGTCGTGTCCGACTTGCAGCGACCCCATAGGTGCAGGAATTGTGTTAACGTTGAATGGGGACTCTCCACCTGAGTCTGAACCAACTCCTGAGTAAAACAAGAGTCCTTGTAGGGAGACCCCAGATCACCTTTATTGCTGATAAAGGCCAGGTAACATGCAGCTTGTATCTGCAAGGCCAGAGGATTTCCTGAGTCCCAGAACCAACAGATTTATCTGGCCACCGGCATCCCTGGACCCGTATGGCCCCAGTTAAACTCAAAGGATGGGAGAGCGAAGGGGTGGGCACCCCCAGAAAGGGCAAAGAGGCTGGCAGGAGGATGCTTTTTGGCACATACCCAGTTTCTCCTTCTATGAAGCTTCTGTCTTCTGTGAAGGTAAGCTGCTCCCTAAAGGAGTGAGGGGTTGGAGAAAGCCTGAGAGTTTCAGTGGGTGGAGTTGGCTCCACGGGGAAGGGAACTCAGAAGCAGGAATAATCTAACTGCTAAAATTAGAAAATCTGTATGATGTGCTTAGCACAGGGACTGATAGCTGGTAAGTGTGCAGTAAATAGCAGCTTTCAACAATATCTTCAGCCTGACTTGGTTCACTGGTTATTTCATGCAAATATTTACTGAGCATATGTTATGTGAAGGGCTTTGTGCAGCCACTAGGGAAGATGTAAGACAGCAGTGAGCCCCAACTCTTCCCCACTCCCACTGGTTTCCTACTGTAACCACCGTTTCTGACTCCTCTGCTGTTGTTTTACAGGCACTAAGTCAAGTTTGACTCTTTTCGACCCCATGGACTGCAGCATGCCAGGCTTCCCTGTCCTCCACTGTCTCCTGGACTTCACTCAAGTTCATGTCCGTTGAGTCGGTGACGCCATCTAACCATTTCATCCTCTGCCGCCTCCTCTTTTGTCTTCTATCTTTCCCAGCATCAGGGACTTTTCCAATGAAGCGACTCTTTGCATCAGACTTCTACCTAATAGTTATTAACTGGACACCAGGAACTCACGTCAGTTCCTTACGTGCATGCTCTCATTTAATCCTCAAATCTCGGCTCTGAAGTGGTTATTGTTACAGCTACTTTGCAGTTATATGAGACGAATAGTAACAAGTGCTTTACTGTGGGACACACAAAGGGAAAGCTCAGGGTAAGACTAAAGCCCACGATGGTTAAATAGCAACAGACGTCAATGCAGGATGCCAGCTGTGTCCCTCGGCAACCACCTTCCGTGGCCTGTCACACAGGCAACAAGGACAGATGTCCCCGGGGGTGGCGTGGTAGTGGCATGGCCTTGCCATCAGCAGGAGGGAAATGCCGGTGAGGTGGCAGATATATATTTCTTTACGACATTTTCCAAGCCATTTGGATGTGACTTTGCATTTGGCTTCCCCTTAAGGGACATCAACTCAGAAGAAATAGAATTGCCTGGGGGAGGGAATGCAAGCAAAGTAGGTGTAAATTCAGGGGAGAAGGACCAGCTTCACAACCCGCCTTCCTCAGTACAGTTTGTGCCGGCTTTCTGGAACTCACGTGAACTAGTGGGCTTGGGATCACACTGTTGCTTGGGGTCCCTTTGGCCAGAGCTTTGTCTCCTTTCTTGATGGCAGGGTCGCTCACCCTCCTTCTGGAGTTCCCGCCTCCAGCCTCTAGCACTGCCGCCTTCAGGAGGGACTGTTGGACCAGCACAGTCAGTCTTGAATGTGGGGGGCAGGGGACATCTCCCCTTGAACAGCCCGCACAGCTGCCCGGGGCCTCATTTTGTCCCACAAGGGCCCGCTCTTCTCACTGGTTTGGGGGGTGTGGTGCTCAGTCCTCAAGCAGAAATTAGTCCCGAAGCAGTGCTCATCCTGTCTGGGAAAGAGTTATTTTCAGCATGTGGGGTTTAATGGGCCACCCTCCCCACCCTATTTTTAATAATGTTGCTAACGAGCCAGAGCTAAAAACTAACATAATTCACAGGACAGAATTATTAGAGTGAGCGGGACCCACGCAGGAAGACAGGCACCTGCTCACGGAGGGAGCTTTCAGCGGAAAAGCCAGGCAAACCTACAAGGGCACAGAGGAATGGAAGGCACATGTAACTATTTGGTGTGTGACTGGGTTTCCCGAGGAGCAAGGAGAGACAAGGACTTAGCTGGGAGGTGATTTCAGGAAGCCCGAGGGTGGAGCGGCGGGTGGAGGGGAACTGAGGGGAAGGGAAGCCTTCTCCACTGCAGGGAACTGGAGCTTTGTCCTGGAGACTGTGGAAAAAGGGGAGGAGTGAGATACCTGGCGTATTTAAACAACAGCTCCCGCCAGTCCTTTGGCTGAAGATGTATGGCTCAAGTCTGCCTTGTCATGGGACGGTAGAGTGTGCTTTCACTGCCAGAGATGGTCTCCTAAATAGAGATGAAGATGCTGGCTGATTCATTGGAAAAGACCCTGATGCTGGGAAAGACTGAAGGTGGGAGGAGAAGGGGACAACAGAGGATGAGATGGTTGGATGGTATATCTAACTCGATGGACATAAGTTTGAGCAAGCTCCGGGAGTTGGTGATGGATAGGGAGGCCTGGCATGCTGCAGTTCACGGGGTCTCAAAGAGTCGGACATGACTGAGCGACTGAGCTGAACTGAACTGATGCTGGCAGGAGGAGGTGAGGCCAGCCAGCTCAGAAATGGTATGGAGCCCCAGTGTGTGGTTGGGGCTCTGACAGTGTCTGCTGCAAGGCGGGAGCTGGTGCCTTCTGGATGTCACAGTCCCTGAATCCTCCCAGTAATATGATAATGCAGGTGACACTGTCTACACAGGTAGGGAGCCCAGGGTTAGAAAGCTCCAGTGTTTCTCAAAGAGGGTTGTCTTTCCAATGTAGCGTGTTTAGCATTTTTGACTTGCCCGTTAAATGCCAGAGGCATTCCCCATCCCGGGTCATCCAAGTGGAAGAAAATATATTGCCCCCCCTTATAGGGGAGGATTTCCTATAAGGCAGGTCTTCCTTTGAAACCACTTCACATTCTACCCCAGGGACATATTTATTGATGAGACTTGGGCACTGTAATTCTTGGAGCACACTTTACTGGACTTCTGTAAAATGGGTACCCTTAAACTGAGCTCACAGGAGCACTGGAGGATTGAATAATGAACAGGAGCACAGAGCCTGGTATAAAGTAGGTGCTCAAGCAATGGTGGTTGTTGCTCATTCTCTGAGTTGTGTCCACCTCTTTTGTGACCCCCCACGGACTGTAGCCCACCAGGCTCCTCTGTCCATGGGATTTCCCAGGCAAGAATACTGGAGTGGGCTGCCATTTTCTCCTCCAGGGGATCTTCCCAACCTGGGGATGGAGCCTGCATCTCCTGCATCGGCAGGTGGGTTCTTCAACACTGGGCCACCAAGGCAATGGGAGCTATTGTTATCCATTGAGAAACTCTGTTTTTTCTTAGCAGGCCTATAAATAGCAGTGTAGAATTAGACGCTCAGTTGTGTCCGACTCTCTGCGACCCCATGGACTGTAGCCTGCCAGGCTCCTCTGTCCATGGGATCCTCCAGGCAAGAATACTGGAGTGGATTGCCATTCCCTTCTCCAGGGGGTCTGTCTGACCCAGGGATTGAAACTGGACCTCCTGCATTGCAGACGGATTCTTTACTGACTGAGCTACAGGCAATCCTATTACCTGATTAATAGTTTCTTTTTCTCTCATTTTATTCTTACCTACTCCTAATTTCTTCCCCATTCTTTCTCTTTCAATATTTCTTGTCCAAACTGCTATCCCCTCTCCTACCCACCTCCATCCTTCATGAGATCTTTAGGGCAGAGGAAAGAATGGATGCTTCAGTGTCTGTCCTAAGGTGAGGTTGGTCTGGCCAGAGTCACCTGTAAACTTGGAGGAGCAGGCAGAGAAAGGGCAGCCAGGCCCTGGACCCCAAGTGTTAGGAAGATTATGTGGGTGTGGTTAGAGAAGCAAGAAGGTCTGTGTACATTGTGTATGTAAAGCGCGCACCAGACCAGCCACCCG
>SJYW01048879.1:0-10900 GCA_006410735.1 Raphicerus campestris
GGTTCCGTCATGACAATGTGCATTTTTCTCCAGACTCTGTCATTTATGTTCAGAAAATCCTCAAATTTTACTCAGGTAACATCCAGTAGCCTTCACTGATACTGCACACCTTATTAAGCACCTGAGGTTGAACAAAGTTCCTGGGAATCTAGTGTGAGAACTCCTTAAATCAGCAGACTTGATGATCCATGGTCCTAATACACCTGACACACACGCTAATGCTCCCCAACAATGCCTCTGGTAGACACTGCTAGTTGATCCCAGCACCTTTCAGACAGAGTTTGGATATGGCTTCATCATTCAGGCACTGCCAAAAGCAAAAAGTGGACTAGAGAAAGGCAACCAATCACCACACTAGTTTTATGTACTTGTCCATGACTGCCCATTGCTAAGCTCTCTTTTGCAAAAATGTGCCCCCAAAACCCCATCATAATCAGCTGCCAATATATCATTAAGATGAAAATGTCAGCCTAAGCTTCCAGAGGCAGTTAGGCAGTAGAATGTGAAACTAAACCTCAGGCCATCAGTAGTCTTTTAGAACACAGGGATGAAGCATATTTTTACCTTCTAGCCACAGCAATCAGGTATCCTTCTTTTTGCTGGTGGTTCCAGCAGTGACCTTAAGATATACTTTCACTTGCTCAGTCACTCAATCATGTCTAATTCTGTGACCCCATGGACCATAGCCTTCAGGCTCCTCTGTCCATGGGATTATCCAGGAGAGAACACCAGAGGGGGTTGCCACTTCCTCCTCCAGGAAATCTTCCCAGCCAAGGGACTGAACCCATTTCTCCTGCATCTCCTACACTGGCAGGCAAATATTTTTACTGCTGAGCCATCTGAGAAACCCTGAAATATATACTATTAGTTACTATTTAGAAAAAACAGTGGAGTTACTATTTATGACACAGACTCACCACCTAGAGAGAGAACATAAACAGTTCTAATCAACTGGCCACCATATTTGGTTATTTGGGGTGTGAAGGAGTGGGTATCTGGATCGAATTTATTGTCTAGCTTATTGCAGCCTTCTAGGGTGAAAGAAAATCCAAATATTCCATAGGTGACAAAGTTCTTGGACTCTCCAGATCAAATATTGAGAAAATCCTGTACTGCTTCTTAAAAAAAAAACCCTCAGGAGGTGCCTTTCTCTCCCCTTCGGTATGGATGGGAAATGGCCCCTCCCCAGGCAAAAATCTCTGTCAAGTATTTATAAATTAAAAAAAAAAAAATTTAACAATTCTACTTTCCTTATTATTGTTAATATTGATGAAACATGTGCATTAATAATGAGATAAATTCAATTACTTCATCATCTGTGACTACTTGTAGAACAGAATGATTAATCATAAAATGTGTTCCCCTTTATCCTTTTTCTTTTGTTGTACCTTGCAGGTTCTTAGTTTCCCAAACAGAGATTGAAGCTGTGTCCCCACAACGAAAGCACAGTCTTAACCACAGGACCAGAAGGGAAGTCCCTGTCCCCCATTATTCTGCAACTAGGAAGCTGAATGGAGTAATAAACTAAATGCATACTGAGCAGATTCCCCTCCTGTGTCCTCCTAAGGGATTCTCTTCAGCATCGTTTATATGAATGGCTTTGAGGAAGGTGGGACCATAAACAGTGTGGAATCACCTCCAAATACTAGTAATGATAAAGAGCAAATCTGAAAATAACAGGACTTGTCTTTTTAATAGGGCTTCCTGGTGGCTCAGACAGCAAAGAATCCACCTGCAGTGGAGGAGACCTGTCTTCAATCCCTGGGTCTGGGAAGATCCTCTAGAGAAGGGAATGGCTACCTACTCGACTCTTTTCTCCAGGAAAATTCTATGGACAGAGGAGCCTGATGGGCTGCATTCCATGGGGTTACAAAGAGTTGGACACAACTGATATATCTTTTCCATACATTTAACAACTGCAACTTATTTGAACATGTGAAAAAATGTATTTTTCAAATATATCACTTCTGACATATATTTCCTGAGGTCTCCTTTCCTTTGTCTAATCTTTTCCTTTCCTTGTCATTTCTGGTAACTTTAGGAGAAGAAAACTTCTCTATATTCCTTCTACATTAGTTCCAACATGATGAAATATTTTTAAGAAAAGTATTTACAGAGTGAATACTCTGTGTTACGAAGTATGTCATGAATAAGACAGAAAAGAGTCCCTGTGCTCATGGTGCTCATATCCATCCCCCTTGTGCTAAAATGCAAAACTGTAGCTGATCTGCCATCAGTTCCATTTGCCTTAAGAACCACACTGACTCACAGTGGCCATCACATTCAATTACCTCGTGTTGACTTGGTGAGAAATTCCAGAAGACAAAATCTGCAGTATTCCAGGGGGCTGGTTAATTACCACATAAATGACCCATGCTACATTGCCATCCCAACCTGAGAGCCCTGGTACTCACTTGTACATTCCAGGCGTTTCACATCTCGTGAAGTCCTTAAGAAATACCATCGGAGGACAAAGAAAACGATGACAAGGGGAATCACAGGTATAGCAGTCCAAGGAATTGCGGCCACCATCACTCCCACCACACCAACCACAAGCAGAAATGTCTGAAATAGTGAAAACAAATACAGAGGCCTTCTTATGAAGAATACTTTTCAAAAATAAACTATAATGGTTTGTTCTGTTGGGATCAAACTCCTTTCCTTGAAAAGACTTGTTGGAACAGCAGGGAATGCTTTCCCTTCCAAAGACATAAAATTACAGGTCTTCCTCATGATATTTAGTGCATGTGCCAAATATTATAAGAACTTTCTGGGTATCAGTTCTTGTGATACACTCAGTAGTATTGCCTATGAGACAAGCATTACTACTTTTAACAGATGGGAATATTGAGATGGGAATAGATGATAATGTAACAGATGAGGCTCAGAGAGTAGGAGCTGAATCCCAAACTGTCAGGAGTCAGCAGGTGTTAGTAGACAGATGAGTGAGCAGGCATCACAGGTCAGGAATCTAGATTCCTCAGCTATGCATGGAGGGATAAAGAAGTGGTTAACTATAAATTCGGTGTCCAGAAAAGTAGGACAAAATTTAAATGTTGACCTTTGGAAGTAGGAACTCATCTTTCTAGATTTTCTATCCATAGTTAACATTTACTGAGCGTTGACTATGTACAGGGCTATACTTTCAAAGCTTCACATGTACTAACTCATTAATCCTCACAATAGCTCTGCCTAGTAACAGTATTGTCTCATTTAACAAATGGAGAGTGAGGCACAGGGAGAGGAAAAGCAACTTGATGGAGACTGAAAAGCCTAACTCACGAAGCTGGGAAGCTCAGGTCATAAGCCTTTATGACATATTTAAGCTTGCCCCCAACATACAGCCATCTTTCTATCATTATAGTAATTATTTAAAATGTTCATTCCAAAGGTTAATGATTATAACAATAGCAGATCCCATTCACCAAATGTTTACTGTATAAGGCACTGTGCTAAGAGTTCCATAAGCATTCTTTTAATTATCACATTATCCCAAGATGATTTTATCTTGGGAAATCATCTTGGTCTAAAAAGACAGCAGGTAGAATAAAAAATGAAACCATTGGTTGACAGTGATTTAAGTTTCCATCTTTGTCAGAAAAAGTATGATACCCTTACTTTTCAGTATCAAGCAATAAGAATGCAATCGACAGTTATCTGCCTGCTATGACAGTGAGGTAGGGGGATGGGGATGTGCAGATTCAGTCTGGTCCAAGGCCTCTGAAGTTTATGATCTCAGGTGGAAACAAATCCACAGTGCTCTGCACAAGGCACAGAGTACTAGAGAAACACAGGGAAGAATTCAGGAACATTTTTAGATGATTCTAAGAAGAAACTTACAGCTGAAATTTGCAGGCTGGTTTAACAAAAAGAAAGAGTGGCAAGAATAATTTGCAGGCAGTAATTATAATTGATAAAACAATTTTGACCAAAAAGGAGCTGGGATGAGAAGGCTGAGATGCTTGTCTGAGTTAACACCAGTTTTGTGTCCTCTCAGCACCACCACCTGCATCCCGTGCTCACCAGCCCAAGGCCTTCCCTCCCTGTAACCCAGGGCAGCTGGCCCTGGCATGTCTCTGAGGGATGGATTAGGGGTGTAATGTCTATATCACAGAGACTCAGGTTATCATTTCACAACTCTTCCTGATCAGCTTTCTGAGGATCTTCACACCCATCTTGTGAATGAGAAAAGAACGAACTTCATGTCCATTTACAGATATGACATAAAGATGGAAGGGTAAGTGGTTGCCCTGTTTTTTCCAGGAAGGACTGCAAGTCATGGAGAAAGACAGGAGTGGTTTGTATTCATGGAATCCCAGAGTCACAGCCACAGGCAGGAAGAGCCTGGAAGGAGAAAACGTCCAAAACTGTGACCCTGTGTCCAGGAGCCTTTGGGAACCAAACTGTATTATCTGGATGGAGACCCATGTGCTTTTCCTGTTTCTCCTACATTTGCCATGGTATCAAAATAAAACCCAGAGTGAAGAGGATGGGATTCTGAAGCAATACATTCTAGTCATAAGTGGAGAAAAATAGGCCTGTCTGGCCTATTAGCCTTATAGATGAACAACTGCTTACAGAAACTGCATTAAGTATGCATACCACCTGCTACAACTTTCATGCTCATGGGAAGGGGTCCTGCCAGCTCCTTCTATGCCTTAAGTCACTTGGCTTGCCGTTGTTGGTTGTCAAAAAATCCTGCTAAAATGTCAATAAAAAATCTAAATTACAGTTTTTTGTCAGACTCAAATCATCTGAAGGACAACATTCATCAGTTTCAATAATCTGGCTCTCCCCAGGTGAGGGCCTTATAAGACTAAATCCAGCCTGGAAGATAACCTGGGAAGCAGAGGTAGAATCAAAATGAAAGGCTCCCCAGGAGCTGAGCCAATGCATTTTCCTTCGGTACCCACTGAAGACCCATTATTAATGCTCTCAGAGTGCTCAAGTTAGGTCACGTCCTTCAGATTTCATAAACCTAAATTCTGAAGCAATTCAAACAGGATGTCGCTAATATATACTTGTAGGTAATACTATAGCCACCCTCATTGTGGGTTGAATATTTTATATATACATAAAATATATATATATAAACAGTGTATGGGTTTACAGTTATATGTATACACATTTGTGAGTCTTTTAATGCCAATTATCTCAAGTCCTTTATAGAAGTTGGCAGAAGATGAAAATAATATCTGAGCAAAAAGTCATTTGAGAGAGCAGTTCTTCTGGGTTCCCTTAACCTACTGCTCTCCGCCCAGGTACCCCTTCCCAATTAAATCTCTTGCTTTCTCAGCACATGTCTCCTCGAACAATTTGTTTCCGAGTGATAGACAAAAGCCTACTTTCTGGCTCTGCAAAGGGTCCCCCTTCCCACAACAAATGGTGACTCTGGCGGGGACTCTTCTTCTCTGCGACTGACATCCTGACCACTCGGGGTACTCAGGGACCAGCTTGCCCACCAATGGACCAGACCCAGTGGCCACAAAGCCTCCTAACACAGACAACTGGTCACAGTGCCCCAGCCAGGTAAGGAACAAGAGGCTTCATTGACCTCTCCCCTTCCTTCTCTCTTTCCTCTCCTGAACCCTTCCTATCCTACCCCTTTTTTTCTAGTCCCTGGGTCCTGGATGCAGGAATCTAGTTGAAGGGCCTCAGCTTGAGCTGAGGATCGAAGACTGATAACCTCCTCTTGGCAGAGAACTCAAGTTCTGGTTCTGTTCTGGTCTGGTTTCTGGTTTGAATTCTGATTCTGTTTTGGCCTGTTCTGCTTTCTGGCAGGGCTGAGTTCCAGTCCTCCCTTCTCTGGAGACCAAGGGTAAAGTCCTGTAATGCATGGGTATCTGCAGGTGGTAGGAGACATCTATAAGGCTACCCCTTTTGCCCCTCTCTCCTGCCTCCTTCTCCCTCTTCTTTCAACCTGGCTTCCTTTCCTCCCTTTGAAATCTCTGAAGACCTGAAATATTTTCATTTACTCTGTTAGCACTTGGAACTGAAGTTCTGTGAATCTATAGAAGGGTTTTTGAGAGACTGTAATCTTGTATTTAAGGGAGCATCTGATTAGAATTCACAGATCTATGTATGTGTTTTATACTCTGTATTCTCTGTTGTGATTTGTGATGGCCATTTTGCTTTGTGTGGCCACCATTTGGTTTAGACCTGCTGCTATTGTGTTAGAACTTGATTTTCATTCCCTGTGCCTTGAGACCAGGGCTCTCAGGAACACTTATCTGAACATCTTTAGCTCCTGAGACTGAGGAAAAATGGGAAGAAGCCTTTAAAAAATTTATTTATTCCAACTTATTTATGAATTAGTGAATTTTATAATAACTAATTCATGACAAAATTTAGAAAATGAAGCTAGATCTTTTGTTGTGTCTGTCTGAATATGTATATGTCTTGGTATGTCTGTCTCTGGATAATATTTTTGAGATTAATTTGTAAATGAGCTCTATTTAATTGGCTTAAAGAAAAGTAAACACTTACAAATCAAATAATTCTAAATTAAACAATGAATTCCAGGTTCATGCAAACTGGGAAATATTCAGTATTAAATTACTACCTGGCAACATAGACATGTCTTTAGAACCATCAGTTCAGTTCAGTTCAGTTGCTCAGTCATGTCCGACTCTTCACAAACCCAAGAATCGCAGCATGCCAGGCCTCCCTGTCCATCACCAACTCCCGGAGTTTACCCAAACTCATGTCCATCAACTCATTTCCTGGACACTTTGGATATACTTTGCTGTTAAGCAATATTAATGTAAAATTTAATTGAATTCTTAAAGGACACCCTAAGTTTGTTTTTGAAGCTTATGTCAGTAATCTATCTTTGGATAAGGATCAGATGCCTCATGACCTGCAACCAAGATGGGAAAAAGATATAATTTAAGGGACTATCTCCAACCTGGATGGAAAGACCTTTTTTATCAGGTATTCTTAACTAGCTCATGAACAGTGAAATTGAAGGGAAATTGACTCTTAGATTAATTCCCTCTTCCAAAGGCCCCTCCACTGGACTGGTCTATAGAGAGGACAGTTGACCTGATCCCCCCTTAAAATGATATTCAAACAGAGGAGAAATGGCACCACACCAGGACAAGAAGAAGACGACATCAGAGATAGACAGCTTGACCAAAATGCTAGACCTGATTCATATGATTATTTATAATGTTTTCTTGACTCCTTAGACCTTTGCATATAAATCAAATGCTGTCCTATCATAGGCTTGATCCTACTCTAGTTCAAGAAATTGATCCAATTGTTGGGTTTTGTTGGCAAATTGTTGGCTCAATTTTCTTTATGCTCCAACTCCCACATCCATACAGGACTACTGGAAAAATCATAGCTTTGACTAGATGGATATTTTTTGGCAAAGTAATGTCTCTGATTTTTTTTTAATTTAAGTTTATTTATTTTAATTGGAGGCTAATTACTTTACAATATTGTATTGGTTTTGCCATACATCAATATGAATCCGCCATGGGTGTACACGTGTCTCTCTGCTTTTTAAAATGCTGTCTATGTTGGTCATAAGTTTTCTTTCATGGCTCAAGCATCTTTTATTAATTTCATGGCTGCAGTCACCATCTGCAGTGATTTTGGAGCCCCTCAAAATAAAGTCTGTCACTGTTTCCACTGTTTCCCATCTATTTGCCATGAACTGATGGAACCAGATGCCAAGATCTTAATTTTCTGAATATTGAGTTGTAAGCCAACTTTTTCACTTTCCTCTTTCACTTTCATCAAGAGGCTCTTTAGTTCTTTTTGCTTTCCGAGGTTACTGATATTTCTATGGGCAATCCTGATTCCAAATTGTGCTTCATCCAGTCCAGCATTTCTCATGATGTACTCTGCATATAAGATAAATAAGCAGGGTGACAATATACAGCCTTGACGTACTCCTTTCCCAATTTGGAACCAGTCTGTTGTTCCATGTCCAGTTCTAACTGTTGCTTCTTCACTTGCATATAGATTTATCATGAGGCAGATTAGAAGGTCTGGTATTCCTATCTCTTGAAGAATTTTCCAGTTTGTTTTGATCCACACAGTCAAAGGTTTTGGCATAGTCAATAAAGCAGAAGTAGATGTTTTTCTGGAACTCTCTTGCTTTTTCGATGATGCAACAGATGTTGGCAATTTGATCTCTGGTTACTCTACCTTTTCTAAATCCAGCCTAAACATCTGGAAGTTGGCAGTTCATGTACTGTTGAAGCCTGGCTTGGAGAATTCTGAGCATTACTTTGCTAGCATGTGAAATGACTGCAATTGTGCAGTAGTTTGAGCATTCTTTGGAATTGCCTTTCTTTGGGATTAGAATGAAAACTGATCTTTTCCAGTCCTGTGGCTATTACTGAGCTTTCCAAATTTGCTGGCATATTGAGTGCAGCACTTTCACAGCATCACCTTTTAGGATTTGAAATAGCTCAACTGGAAATCCATCACCTCCACTAGGTTGGCTCATAGTGATGCTTCCTAAGGCCCACTTGACTTTACATTCCAGGATGCCTGGCTCTAGGTGAGTGATCACACCATCATGATTATCTGGGTCATGAAGATCTTTTCTGTATAGTTCTTCTGTGTATTCTTGCCACCTCTTCTTAACCTCTTCTGCTTCTGTTAGGTCCACAGTAATTCTATCCTTTACTGAGCCCATCTTTGCATGAAATGTTCCCTTGGTATCTCTAATTTTCTTGAAGAGATCTCTAGTCTATCCATTCTGTTGTTTTCCTCCATTTCTTTGCATTGATCACTGAGGAAGGCTTTCTTATCTCTCCTTGCTATTCTTTGGAACTCTGCATTCAAATGGGTATATCTTTCCTTTTCTCCTTTGCCTTTCGCTTCTCTTCTTTTCACAGCTATTTGTAAGGACTCCTCAGACAATCATTTTGCCTTTGCATTTCTTTTTCTTGGGGTTGGTCTTGATCACTGCCTCCTATATAATGTCACAAACCTCCATCCACAGTTCTTCAGCACTCNACTCCTCAGACAATCATTTTGCCTTTGCATTTCTTTTTCTTGGGGTTGGTCTTGATCACTGCCTCCTATATAATGTCACAAACCTCCATCCACAGTTCTTCAGCACTCTATCAGGATCTAATCCCTTGATCTATTTGTCACTTCCACTGTATAATCATAAAGGATTTGATTTAGCTCATACCTGAATGGTGTAGTGGTTTTCCCTACTTTCTTCAATTTACTTCTGAATTTGGCAATATGGAGTTCATGATCTGAGCCACAATCAGCTTCTGGTCTTGTTTTTGCTGACTGTATAGAGCTTCTTCATCTTTGGCTGCAAAGAATATGATCAATCTGATTTCTGTTTTGACCATCTGGTGATGGTAACTTCAGGCTGAGCAAAAGATTCCTGGAACACTGCTCTGTGGCCTCACCACCAACCAGTCAGAAGAGAGTCACACATCCTGCAGCCCTTATCCTAAATGTTGCCTTCTATTTCTGGGGTCCAGTGATGAACATCCTGTTAGGCCTCCTGTTTGGCCCCTGTCTGTTTCATCTCTGACAGGGTCCAAGAGTTTCAACTTGAATTGCTGTTCTTTCAAGGGTGAATCCTGGTTTCAGGCACAGAATACTGGGCTTAGACCAAGCAGAAAGAGACTTCTGCTCTGCGAGGCAGGCCTACACCCATGCACAGGAGGAAGAGATTACAGAAGAAAGAGACCTCTGCCCCAATTCCAAGAAGTATCTTGAGTATGAAGTCTCTCATACTCAAGGGGGAAGTTGTTAAGGGAAGCACACTGACTGAAACTGCCCACCCTGGTTAGGCACCAAAGTAACCATTTGCATGAGTTGTTTTACAACATGTGGTCCTATTAAGGAACATGGAACTAATTAGCCAACAACAACCAGAAGAGTTTGGGAAAGGTCAAAAGGTGACACCACATGTCTAACCACCTCCCAGAATCCTTCTCACTGGCATCCATCTTGACTGAAAAAGGCATGCACCACCAGGAAAGACTGTGAGTCAGAATGATTTTCTAAGGACAATCCAGAAACTAATCCCATCAACATGAAACCCAAGATTGTGAGCCACTTGTCAGAGCAGTTTTCCTGGGCAGTTTACCCTACTGCTCTTCGCCTGGGTGCCTCTTTCCAATAAAATCTCTTGCTTTGTCAGCAAAAAAAATAAAGTCATTTGAAGAAGAAAACAAAAGATTCTGGTTGCAATATACATCCCTTCTTTGAAGTCAACCTCATTTATTTCTCCTACATTCCCAAGAATTCCAAAAGGCCCAGTTCAAGCTACACACAAAATTCCTCTCATTTAGTTGGATTTCAGGCCCATCTGATGACCCATATTACTATAGCCAGTGCTTCTGTACCTCTGTCACACTACGGCACAGAAGCAACGATTTATATATACAAAGAAGCATACTGATTCATAAGCAAGTGAATCAAGTCCTTATGCCCCCTGATGCCCAAATAATAAAGAGAATCATTATTTTTCTATATTTCCTATTTGGAGCACACCATTTGGGAAATTCATCCAAAGTCTATAAATTCACATGAATTAAAAAAAAAATTTTATATGAAATCTTTCACTTGAGGGAAAATGGTGATTTTTCACAATTCAGAAAAATTCTTTAGTTTGCAAGGAATGACAGCCTATACCTGCTGAGGAAATTCCACTAGCCCAGTATTGTCCTGAGACAGGGTTTAGGACAAACCTTTCTGAATATTAACAGGGAGGGTAAAACTCTACATCTACTCTCAATCATAGTAAAAACTGGGATATACCAAGAGCATAAAAGGATGATGGTAGAAATTAAATGAGGTAATGTACATAAAGTGCTAACCAGTTCACGCATTAGCTGGTTTTAGAAAAGGCAGAGGAACCAGAGATCAAATTGCCAACATCCCCTGGATTATCGAAAAAGCAATA
>SJYW01048884.1:17286-50257 GCA_006410735.1 Raphicerus campestris
TCAGCCTGAACCTGCTCATTCCGGTACACAGCTGTAAAACTTTACGGCACCGCAGGCCATTAAGCACTCTCATTTATTCAGACTCTCCCACCCTGGGGAGGGAAGTAGAGGCGGGGGTCCTGGCATTCAGTGATGAAAGCTTTGAGGCTGGCTGAGGCTGGCTGGATGGGGAAGGGGAGGCAGACAGAGGTAAAGGGAGCTTGCCTGGGCAGAGCTGACACAGCGTGAGACCCTGGGATTTTGGCCAGTTGCTGCTAACTGTCGCCCGGTTAATCGTCCTCAGTGTAGTTAGAATGACAAAACTGTGGACTCTTGGGGTTGAAGGGGATGTTTTCTGTTTGAAACTCCTTTATAAGAGCCTAGCTGAGGGGCTACCCGTGGCCTTGGTAGGTAGTGAGTTTCCTGTCTTTGGAGGGATTCAAGTGTAGGTTGCAATGGCCTCTGATAATAAAGCGGGCTCCCTGGGCTCAGCTCAGATTATCAGTGTCTTCAGCAGGCTGTCTTGGCCCTGCTCACTTGGCCTGCAGTTGGACGGGATTCCTCTTCTCTGTTCCCAAGGCTCTGCACACACCTGGCTGCAGCCAGTATGATGCCGTGTTGACTGCTGTGCTCTCCTTTGGGGCAGGGACTGTGTCTTTACATGCCAAGGGCCAGGCACAGTGTTGTGCAGTCAGTCAGTTGGTGAGCGAATGAGCGCACGGCAGCACAGTGTTCACAGGTATTTACACACATTGGTACTTGGTGGGGATACTAAGCCATCAGGAGAGAGTGTGGACTAGATAACAGTGGGTCCCTTCTGGCCTCAAGAGTCTTCGATGGTATGGTTCTAAACCTGCTCTGACTATGCCTAAAATTTCAGTGTCTCCCAAGCCACAGTGCTTAACCCTTAAGCATATTAACCACAGACTGAAAAGAAAAATCAAAACCAAACAACCACAAAATCACCTTGATCCCCCAGTGGAAGACAAAGTTCCTGAAGTCAAAAGCTGTGTCCAGCCCCGGGAGCCCCTGTGCCCAACACAGAACTGGACTCACAGGGGTGTGTTCCATGTTTGTATCGAGGATTTACTTCCTTTCCTTTCCTCCAGAGGTTCTTGCTTCTTGACTGCCCCAAACCCATTTTCAGCAGGCAGACCTCCCTGTTGGACCCACTTACTTGGTCACACCCACACTTCAAGGACTCAGCACAGTGAGATGGGGAAGTGGCTGGACTGAGGCTCAGAAGTCTGGCTTCACCCCTTTGCTGTGTTGCTCGTCAGTTACACTGCTCTGGGCAAGCCCATCACTTTCCCGGGTCTCAGCTTCCCCTTCTCCAGGTGATTTCTGATGTTTCTTCCAGGAGTCTGTGATTGTCCAGCCGCCTGGTTCCAGCAGCTTGGGAGCCACTGTTCAGGGGCAGAGAAGATCATTGTGCTCACTCTTTTTTCAATGTCTACTGTATGCAAACATGATGCCAAGCTCCTGGGAGGTAATGGAGACCTAGCACAACTTACAGACTGAGAGCGGAAATAGGTCTGAGCTAAATAACTGCTAAATGAACTTCTGGGTACAGACTTAGCTAAGCCCTTGGAAGGAAAAGAATTTAAGAGCATGGAACACAGGAAGTTGGTCTAGACTAGGGAGGGGTGGGTCTGAGGAGGCTTCACTGCAGAAGGGATATTTCAGCTGAGATCTGAAAGATGAGCAGGAGCCGCTATGGGAAGGGTCTGGGGATGGGGTGTGAGCATGTGTGGTCCGTATCCAGAGAGGAGGGACCAGTATAGACAAAGGCTCTATGGCAGATGGGAGCATGCCCTGTTGGAGGAGCAGAAAGAAGGCTGATGTGACTGGCGTTTTACAGAGCGTTATGGGGGCAAAATGGAGCCAAAAAGCTCAGTAAGAACCAGATCCTATAGGGTCTTATAAAACATGCTGAGGATTCGGATATTTTTCCTAATGGTGATAGAAAGCCACTGGAATATTTTCAAGAGCAATGCGCCATTTTCAGATTTGCATTTTGAAATACTGCTCTGGCTGAAGTGTGAAAAATGAACTGGGCTGGGCCTGATGGACCCAAGAAGCCTGTTAGGAGAGCGAACACGCAGCCCAGGTCGGGGAGGGTGGTGATGGGTGAGGGCAGTGGCTGTCAGATGGACAGAGGTGGATGGGTTCGAGAGATATTCAGGAGGCAACATTTCTAGGTCTTGGTGAGAACTGGAGAGAACAGCGAGCAAAAAGAAGCCCGAGAAGGAGCTTGGCAGGGTCTGTGGTGGAGGTGGCCCCCAGCTTGCTTTAGCNTTCTGGCTGAAGTGTGAAAAATGAACTGGGCTGGGCCTGATGGACCCAAGAAGCCTGTTAGGAGAGTGAACACGCAGCCCAGGTCGGGGAGGGTGGTGATGGGTGAGGGCAGTGGCCGTCAGATAGACAGAGGTGGATGGGTTCGAGAGATATTCAGGAGGCAACATTTCTAGGTCTTGGTGAGAACTGGAGAGAACAGTGAGCAAAAAGAAGCCTGAGAAGGAGCTTGGCAGGGTCTGTGGTGGAGGTGGCCCCCAGCTTGCTTTAGCCAAGCAGGTCTCCTGGTAGAAATGGTGGCTGGAGGAACAGGCCTGGGAAAAAGCTCCGAGATCCACCGTCAGATTGAGGCAGGAGAATGAAAATGGACGACCCATGTTCCAAGGCGCCGAGCAAATCAAATAACAATCATAAAGCACCCTGGAAATCTGAGTTTCGCCATAAATAATAAACAGGGACGTTATACAAATAATCGGCTTTGCAGCCTAGTAGAAGAAAACACATCAGTAAGAAAAATGAAATAAGAAAAAATGCACCCCCAAAGCCCCAGCTAACAAAATGACAGTATTAGCCAGCACCCCGGGGGCTCTGGCAGGCAGTGAAGAGACTGTCTCAGGAAAATGACTGTGGGCCCTGGCGCTAGAAGTAAAGAACCTGCCTGTCAGCGTAGAAGATATGAGACGTGAGATTGATCCCTGGGTTGGGAAGATCCCTGGGAGGAAGGCATGGCAACACACTCCAGTTTTCTTGCCTAGAGAATCCTCATGGACAGAGGAGGCTGGAGGGCTACAGTCCATGAGGTCACAGGAGTCAGACACGACTTAGTGACTAAACCACCACCGCGGGAGGATGAAAGCAGCTGGGAGGCATACCTGCTTCCCCAAACCGAGTGAGAAGCAGAGGGTGCCTGTGCTTCTGAAGGTCCCGGACTCTGCCCCCTGCCACATACGCAGCCCGGGCAGATGGGAGCCTCACGGGCAGGTCCACCTAGGTCTCAAAGGGACACCCGGGCAGGGAGGCCAGGGCTCCACTGCCTCAAACATCCTTTTCCTCATTCCCCCTCCCTTCCCCCTCATTTCCCACTGCTAGTCTACGGCACAGGAGCCTTTTCTGGTTCTGTAGAAAGAAAGGGGTCTTCCCTGGCCTGTGTCCCACTCTCTGCATTTCCTGAATTTCTCCCACATCAGGCTGACAGTCTCCTGTGTTCTGCCCCACATTCTCCCACCCCTTCCACCTTCTCTGTATTTTCAAGTCAAAGCCTTAGGGGTGTCTCCTCTGACTGTGGCCTCAGCCCCCTCTTTCTGCATTCTAAGAGCACTGGACTGGATGTCAGCAGACCTGGGTTGTGGTCCTGCCTCTTCCAGCAACTTCCTACCGACCCTGGGCCTCCCTGGGTGAGTGGGCTGCGCTATAGTTCCTAGGGTGGTTCAAGGTTCTAACACAGAGGAGGACTGGGCTTTCTGAGAGGCAGGCAGAGCCTCTCATCTGACATCATCCTATTCTGCCCGTGGATAGGATCCACTCTGGGTGAGCAACGTGCATGGAGCTGGAGAGTGGTTCTGGGCTCTCCAGGAGAAGTGGGTCATGGGGGAAGGATGGGAAGAGGAAAGGGAATGGTGTGTGTGTGTGTGTGTGTGTGTGTGTGTGTGTGTGTGTGTGTGTATGTGTGAGTGATGTGAGAGCAATTCCCCCTGCAGCCCTGACGGGAAATACCTGCCTAGCGATGCCCTAGATGAGAAGATGGTCCGTCAGCAGGAGGGGTGAGGAAGGAGGGCGGGTGGCTGCAGGACAGACACATCCTTGGCAGCCTCACCTCCTAGCCCTTTTCTCCGCTGATCTGTGTGGATCCTGGCCTCCCAAGAGGGACTGTAGTGCTGGATTTGGAGGAGAGGCAGAGAGGTAAGTCATAGGGAATTGCTGGGGACGTGAAGACTGGTGCCCTGTGTCTGAGTGTTCTGTCTACTGAGCTCCTCTCCAGACTCCCCTTACACCTGCGGGCAGCTTTCTGGATTCCTCCATTGTCACTCATGGCACTAAATGTTTTTGTTGTTAGTTTCTCAGTCGTGTCTGACTCTTTGTGACCCCATGGACTGTAGCCTGCCAGGCTGCTCTGTCCATGCAGTCTCCCAGACAAGAGTACCGGAATAGGCTGCCATTCGCTTCTAAACGGGATCTTCCTGACCCCAGGATCAAACTTATGTCTCCTGCATTGGCAGGTGGATTGTTTACCACTGAGCCACCTTGGAAGCCCACAAACTAATTACTTAATTGCAAAATGGTTAGTCTCTATGTGTGAGACATTGGGCTAAGGTCCAGGGACTGGCAAGGAAAGCAGGATCCTTGCCTTTCTGAAGCTAAACTCTTAGGTGGGACAGTGTAATAAATAATCATCAACTAGGGGAAGTACCACCTAGTAAATAGGCTGGTTGTCACAGTGGCGCTCAATGGTGGGGGAAGGGCGGAATCTCACTTAGGTAAGGTGGCCCGGCAGGGTCTCTGTGGAGGTGACAGGCTCCCTGAGATGCGGCTGTGTGTTTTTTTATCTGGAGCTCGAGAGGGCAGGGACTACAGCTTATTTACCCTTTTTTCCCTTGGCCACACCGCCTGGCATGTGGGATCTTAGTTCTCAGACCAGGGACCGAAGCCATGTCCCGCAGTGGAAGCAGAGTCTTAACCACTGGACCGCCAGGGAAATCGCATCTTCTTTACTTTTGCTTCTCCAGAGCTTAGAACAGTGGCTGGCACTTATTATGAAAAATTGGTATTATTTTTATGGTGTGTGTTCATTGACTGTTTGATGAATAAATAAATGATCTCCTTCCAGCAGTTCCTACTTAAAGCACCATGTACTTGATCACATGAAGACAATTATGTCACACAAACGTGACAGGCTCATGCCTAGTCTGTCTTTATTTGCTCCTTTCTTGTCGGCCTTTCATTGATTTTTGTCCATATTTCCACTTGATGCCTCAGATGTGTTGAGCACAAACAGGAAAGAACACACACACACAGACACACACATTTTACCGACCACTTCCATTCCTGCAAATACTGCAGATTCTACCCGAGAAGCTATTACGTGCTCCCAGATAGAGCAAACCTCTCATTAACTATCACATGCCTCCTTAAATGATCTTTGAATAGTGTTTTCTCGTTTATTGCTTTGTGTAGTTGAACGGCACCAATGGCGATTACTCCAGCTTATGATAAGCCCCAGATCTATAAAGCTCCTGTTCATTCATTATTTTACTCTTGCTCCTTCTCAAGCTGTTATTTTTTGGGGGGGAATGTAGCAAGGAGGGGAGAGTGGAGGGAAAAGAAAATAAAAAGATACAAAAATTAACAAGGAAACAAATGAAATAGGGGACCGCTTCTTCCTGGGTGACAGACACTCTATTAGATACTGTTAAACAGAACAAATATGCCTCAATGCAGCACAAGTAGGTCTTGCATATTTATTCTAAATGGAAAATATAATGATCATCATCTTATCTTTAATAGAAGAAGCAGCTAATTGTTCTAATATCTCACTAATTTCAACATCTGGGGGAAAAATTATAATTTTTTTAAACTATTGTACCAAGTGTTCAATTTATAGCAAGGTGTGCAGGGCAGTGTGGACAGAGATGTCTGCTTCTTGATCTATGTCATAGCTGCTTTTCCAGTTCAATTATTAATATGTGGAAGTTATAATCATTTTGAGTATTGGTACAAGATAATTATAAACCATAAAACAGCTCCCCATGCTTGCTGATGCTTCTTTGTTATGTGCAGACGTGTTGGGGTTTGAGCATGTGAGCTTTTGAAAGAGGAAAAAAAAATGTGTAATATGGCACTTGGGGTAGCTAGACTGGCTGGAGTGGGAGCAGAGAGACATGCGCCTCCTTTCCAGGCCCCTCCCTCTTCCCCTCCTCATGCCTCTCACCCCTCCAGGGCCAAAGCCCACCCACCTCCAGCATCTCCTCTTTGGCCCCACCAACTCACCCACCTCTTATCCTGTCTCCTCTTCATGAGCTGAGATTTGTAACTCCTCATACAGGGTGGTTTAACTTGCTTGCCACCCCCTCATCTCCTTGTTTACCTAGAAGTAGCAGCAGCTACTGTGTGTGGGCATGAGTGTGCGCTGGGGCATTTGGGGGAGCCGAGAACCACAGGCAGTGAGGAAGGCAGAGACGGAGGGCAAGCTGCTCTGCTGCTTTCTGGCCATTGCTGACGCCTCTGTTGCCTCCCGCTTGATTCTCAGTTCATCTTTCCTAGGGGGAGGGTACAGATTGGGCTAAAGCACCTGGAATCGCTCATTCCCAGCCAAGTGGATCACAATCCGTTGAAAGGAATAACCCATTTTTGTGGCTTGTGTGTGTTTGAAAAGAGGCTCAAAGAGAAGGGGCATTGTTTTGGCATCTTGCTTTTTTAACAAGAAAAACCTATTTAAAATGCCTTCTGGGAGATAGTGAAAGACAAGAGGAGCCTGGAGTGCTGCAGTCCATGGGGTCACATAGAATCAGACACAACTGAGTGACTGAACAACAAAAAGGATTTCCCTGATGGTCTAGTGGCTAAGAATCCATCTTCCAATGCAGGGGACATGGCCTCCATACCTGTTTGGGGAACTAAGATCCCACATGGACACTAAGGAAGCCCACTGGCCTCAACGAGAGATCCCACATGTGTCAACAAAGGTACGGTGTGCTGAAGCCAAGACCCGGCCCAGCCAAACTAAAGACATAAAGACCTGTTAAAATGCCTTCTTGTGACCAGTGCAAGGTTGATGCATGAAGCAGGGCACTCAAAGCCAGTGCTCTGGGACAACCCAGAGGGATGGGGTGGGGAGTGAGGTGGGAGGAGGGTTCAGGATGGTAAGACACATGTACATCCATGGCTGATTCATGTCAATGTATGGCAAAAACCACCACAATATTGTAAAGTAATTATCCTCCAATTAAAATAAACACATTAATTTAAAAAATGCTGTCTTAGCTTAGTTGTTGCACAAAGTAAGGCTAACCATTCTTAGAAGTAATCAGATCCTAGTCTTGCTCCCAAGTCCTCTTCTAGTCCCCCAACTTTCTTCCCCTCTCCTTTACTTGAACAATGTCTAAGGAGCTATTAAGGGTGCATTTGTTTTTCTTACCATTTCCCTAAGCTCTGGTTCAGGGTATTACCATTGTACCTTTCTTTACGGCAAATGTATTTAAACTTCTTTTTAAGAAGACAGGCTTCCAGGTGGGGCTAGTGGTATATGACCCACCTACCAATGCAGGAGACATAAGACATGTGGGTTTGATCCCTGGGTTGGGAAAATCCCCTGGAGGAGGGGATGGCAACCCACTCCAGTATTTTTGCCTGGAGAATCCCATGGACAGAGGAGCCTGGAGGCTACAGTCCACGGGGTCCCACAGAGTCAGACACCACTGAAGAGGCTTAGCGTGCACGCACGCACGCAGATAAGAAGAGACACCAGAGCATTCTCTCTCTCTCTCTCTCTGCCAGGGGATGACTCAGTGAGAAGGCTGCTGTTTGCACACCACAAAGAGAGCTCTCACCAGGACCGGACCATGCTGGCACTTTTCTTGGATTTCCAGTCTCTAGAACTGCGAGGATATGAATTTCTGTGTTTCAGCCACTCATTCCGTGGGATTTTGTTATAGCAGCCCAAGCCACTTACGAAAAGCGGGAGGAATCGAATCATGTTCATCATCCTTTGTGATATGATTCTTTACAGGACCCAAGATCTGGAGTCAGTATCCCTCTACTGGAGTCAGACACTTGGAACCTGAGCTTTCAAATCCATCCCAGCTCCTGACTTTTTTGGTTCCCCCATTCCCTGGGAGCCTCATTTCAGCTTCTCTAATGAGCATTGCCAGCAAGCGAATGTGTCTATTCAGCACCATGGACAGAGCCGTGCTGTCAGTTCCCACAAATTAGAAGTTACTGCCTTGCACTCTCAAGAAGGTGTTGGTGGGAAGGGAGGGCTGGGCTGAGAGAAAAGTCTGGAAGGAAGACTGGCTGGCAGGATGCAGAAAATGCAGCCTCAGTCCTGGCTGTGCTCAGCCATGGGGCTCCTACAAATAAGAAAGAGCTTCTCGATGCTGTTGCCTTCTTATACAGGCAGGCAGTGAAACCGGGGAGACGATACTCTGTATTTAATTGCACTGACCCAACTGTTGTTAAACTGTCACAATGGTGGGTCCTGGCAACAAAGCTCTAGCTGGTAAGGCATTAGGTCTGGGGAGCATGTGGGAGTGAGGTGTCATGGTCTAGAGGCTTGGAGGAGAGCCAGCTGAGGAGCTTGGGAAGAGGGCGCTGGAGCTATGCTGTGGTCTAAGTCTGGGGCTAGAGATGGTACAGGTGTGCTGTCTTTTCTATGCCTGGAATGGGAATGAGGCTACAAGGGACGCTGGGCCTTGGGAAGGGAGGGGCCCGGCTCACGGCAATCTGGGCTGGTGAGAAGCCAGGGCTTCATTTGTCTGACTTTAATGAATAAATGGCATCCCCAGCCATTGTTTATCTACTTTTGAATCCTGACAAACAATCTGTGGCATCTGATGGAGAGGGTTATTAGCTGCACGGAGACAGATGGCTGGGGATGAGGGGATTGGCTCTTTATTACAGCGGGCCCAGAAGTGGGAGCACTCCTCTCACGTCCCAGCTTCCACATCAATGCCAATAGCTTCTCCACCCCGCCACCTCCTGCCTTCTGTGGCCCAGTCAAGCGTCCGAAGAAAGACCCAGCGCTAGAGGAAGACAGAACGGCCTATGAGTAAGAGGGCGAGGCAGGGCTGAAGGAGCTGGAAAAGAGGGCAGGTTTCTGCGTGGAAGTCCTTTGAGAATAAAAGCTCTGCCTTATTCTTCTTTAGTATCCTCCCAAGTGCCCTCTGAGGCACCGTTAATTCAATTAGCATTCAAGAAATATGAATGCCAAGGAGAAAGTCCGTCAGGTCTGGATTAGAAAAGATAATAGAAGCAGATTTAGTTGGGCCAGGTGGGTAGATGAGGGACAAAGGGAAGGGAAGAGACAGGAAGAGAAGGAGGGGACCTAAAGGGAGGAAGGAAGAGAATGTAGGGAAAAAATGCTCATAAATCAGCACACAATGTTTCTTCCCTACATCGGCTTCATGGAAATCAGCCTCATCATCTGCTGTCCTTTCTGAGAAGCCCCAGGGTATTTTTCCTGCTGCCACAGCTGTAGGCAGAGCTTCCTCCCTCCCCATTACCCCTGAGAAGGCAGGTTCCCACTGACCTTCATTCATTCTCCGGAACTTGTCCTTGGCCATGTAGCCCAGCACCAGACAGCATCCTCTTTTCTGGAGGCCCAGCTCTGGAAGAAAAGCAGAAGTGGGTGAGCTTGGAATGGGTCAGGGGTCATGAAGGGCCTTTTGCAAGAGATGTGAAGCTTGTTGCTCTCATAAAAGGGCTACTTATTCAACATTTAGAAAGCACTGGGTCCAGGTGTGATTTTTTCAAAACTTTCATCAGGTTTATTTCTAGGATTTTCATAATTTTAAGATGTCACAAATGTGATTTGTATTTATTTATCAGTGTATAGTTACTTCACAATGTTCTGTTAGTTCTGCTGTATAGCAAAGTAAATCAGCTATATGTATACATATATCCTCTTTCTCTCTCTTTTTTCTTTTTTTCGGATTTCCTTCCCATTTAGGTCACCACAGAGCACAAGCAGAATTTTCTGCGTTATACAGTTGGTTCTCATTAGTTTTCTATTTTATACAGTCCGGGCATAACTTAAGGCCAATAATTTGCTTATTTGATCTTTGCAACAACTCTATGAGGTACCACTATGGTATACTCTATGATATACCACTGTTACCCCCNTTTCTGTGTTATACAGTTGGTTCTCATTAGTTTTCTATTTTATATAGTCCAGGCATAACTTAAGGCCAATAATTTGCTTATTTGATCTTTGCAACAACTCTATGAGGTACCACTATGATATACTCTATGATATACCACTGTTACCCCCTTTTTTATATTATATCCTCATTTATGAGCATGTTAGGTAGGTGGTCTTAGATGAAAGAGCTGGTAGGTGGCAGAACCAAGAGTTTGAACAGAGGCAGCCTGACTGCAGAGTCCAAAGTCATAACCTTTACTCTCTAGGTTAACGAGTCCCCAGGCTTGAAAGGGGTATGCCCAGATTACATGGGGACTGTGGTGAAGCCAGAGAAGAAGCAGAGTCCAGCCAGGGGTGTCCAGGACGGAACAGCACAACCAGACACACGGGAGAGTTTAGGGGAAGACACAGGGGCCAAGGCGCTTCCCAGGTGGTGCTCGTGGTAAAGAACATGCCTGTCAAAGCAGGAGACATAAGACAGGCAGGTTCAGTCCCTGGGTCGGGAAGATACGCTGGAGGAGGGCATGGCAACCCACTCCAGTATTCTTGCCTGGAGAATCCCATGGACGGAGGAGCCTGGAGGGCTACAGTNCGGAACAGCACAACCAGACACACGGGAGAGTTTAGGGGAAGACACAGGGGCCAAGGCACTTCCCAGGTGGTGCTCGTGGTAAAGAACATGCCTGTCAAAGCAGGAGACATAAGACAGGCAGGTTCAGTCCCTGGATCGGGAAGATCCGCTGGAGGAGGGCATGGCAACCCACTCCAGTATTCTTGCCTGGAGAATCCCATGGACGGAGGAGCCTGGAGGGCTACAGTTCAGGGAATCACAAAGCACTGGACATGACTGAATTGACTTACTGCACATGGTACAAAGGAGGCAAGGTGCAGGTAGAAAGAGTCTACTTTTGGGAGAGAGTGAATGTCTGGGGCTGAGGATCCCTGTTCATCCTTACATTCAGGCACAATTCAGCATTGCCATCAGACACCCATGAGCGTAGACTCAGCGTGGAGCACAGGGGTGGGGATGGCTAAGAAACATAAGGCATAGACTCAGGTCCCACAAAACAACAAGTTAGAACAATGATTCCAGGTCGCAAATGCAAGAGACCAATTTTCCCACATGACGATATTCTGAGAATCAGTGTCCATTGTATATAAGCCCTGGACTGGAGTACTTTGGTTAACTAGGCAAGATTTCCTCTCCGGTATCTATCCTTTGCCCTAAAGGTGGTGCAGTGGTAAAGAATCTGCCTGTCTATTCAGGAGACTCAAGAGACATGGTTCAATTCCTGGACCCAGAAGATCCTCTGAAGTAGGAAATGGCAGCCCACTCCGGTATTCTTGCCTAGAGAATCCCATGGACAGAGGAGCCTGGCGGGCTACATTCCATGGGGCTGCAAAGAGTCCGACATGACTGAGTGACTGAGCGTGCACACACACATCTGTCCTTTACTCCTGATTTGTCATTAGCACTTGTGGCTTCTGAAACAGGTTTCTGTTTGGATTCCCCACAGCCACTGCATGAGGGAGGCAGATCGGTTATTACTATTCACACTATGCAGATGAGAAAACTGAAGCTCAAAAATGTTAAATGACTTTCCTTGATTATTGTAGCCTCCCCACCCCCACCTCTTTGCTTTGAAGTCATACAGATGTGGCAGCCGCCATGAGCTGGGAAAATGGATAAGAGGCCGGGATGGGACTGCAACGCCTCCCAGGCTTTGTCAGCTTCCCAGGTGCCTGGCTACTCCCTGCATCAGTTTCTTAGAGAAGGAGGACGCCACGGTGGGATATGTCACAACATCTTCCTCGACGCTTGGTGATACTCTGAGCCCTGGCCGGTCGGCATCTAGGCTGCCAGAGCGCAGAGAGGCTGGGCTCCTTCTCCTCTAGCCCTCCCTCTACCTCTTGTGGTCCAGGCCCAGCCTCTCGGAGCAGCAGGATGAAAGGGCCGGAGAGACACAGATAAGTCAAGCTCAGGGGCTCCCGCCCCAGAGGAAAACAAAGCCTGGTGGGTGGTGGCGGAATGCCATGGCCCAGGGAGGTCGTGGGCTTTGATCTCTTGATTCTTTAAAGGGGTTTATTGACTATCAGTAAAGAGCAGAGAAGCAGATCTGAGCGTGCCTTTTCCAAAGGCACTCACTTCTCTTCCTTTCTCTCCACATTCGCTTGTCTGAAGGCACAGCCAAAACGCCCTCACTTCAAACAGCCTTACATCTCAGTCGCCCAAATTGACGATGTTAAGTTCCCTCATCCAAGGCCTCGGCTCTTTCTTCAGGGGCTCCTGCTCTGTCGAAAGCCATGCGGATCAAAGCCCCTTTGATGTTTACTTACTATATTTGTGGATCCTTTCTAACAACCACCTTCAAGAGGCAGGAATGCAGCCTGCCAGGAGGAGGGGCTGCGAAAGCTGTAGCTGTGAGGTGGCTCTGAGCCCCAGCAAACAACAGCCTCTACCAGGACCCTATTGAAGCCTCAACGTGCTGACAACGGGCAGAGTTAACCAGCCCATTATAATTGCACGTGCATTGTTCATCATGAGAATGACACAATTGCTGATGATTCCTATTATATTTTCCACTGACTTCCCATGCTCATCTGAAGTACATCAGCAGCGGCTCCTAATGAGAAAGGGAGCTTGGGTTTGGGTTCTTGTTTTGAGCCCAGGAACAGACTCTGGCAGAAGAGTGTGGGCAGAAGATTCTGGGTGAATTTCAGCCAGTGTTCCCGCAGGGCTTCCTGGACCATTCCCTCACCTCTCAGGGAAATGGAGGGGCATGGTCCTCCTACAGACTTAGAGCCTGTGGATCACCTGCTGACTTTGATTGACCATCTCTGCCACCTCAACCCACCCTGTCCTATGTCACGTAATATGCCACCAGGGGTATTCCGCAATGAAAGAGGCTGTATATGCACATGGTTATTATAAGTAAGACTCTCATGGACCATGTTTGATTTTTGCAAATGAGCAGGAAAAGACTTTCTTTTTTATATTAAAAAAACCTGATAATAAAAGAAATGGAGACCAAAGCAATTTCTCAATGTATTTGGCTCATTTAATTTGACACGTGTGGGTTAGTCTTAATTATTTAGGCATCTACATTCAAGGCACTAATAAGCACACTGCAGAAATTTATTAAGTGAGAGAGGGCTCTCTGACTAAGTCTTTACTGAAAAGTGGGGAGAAGCCACTGGGATCTTTGCAAGAACGAGCAGGTTGGGGGATTAAATATGTGAGAATGAGCTGGCTATCCATATATGAAAATTGAAGATGTTCTTGGAAGAGATTTGCAGAGGTAAATTAGGGGTCATTGGTGCTACATGAAGAAGCAGGGTCAGGGCCCAGGTGTGATTCCAGGAGAATCTGGAAACACAGGTGTGGTCAAAGACGGTGACCAGAGAGAACCATGCAGGACGCAGGAACCAACAGCTTACGATTGGGAGAATTCCAACAAGCCAGATCAACCAGGCTATTAGTGGAGAGATGACGGAATGTGATAGAAGAGGTATCGTTCACACTGTGAGCTGGGTCAGCCACCAGACGGCCACCTTCTTTGTCGGGTGGTATGGGACTGATGGTGGAGTCAGATCCCAGATGCCCATTTTATTTATTTATTTTTAAGGCTTTTTTGTTTGGTTTTGATGTGGACCATTTTTAAAGGCTTTGTTGAATTTATTATGATGGTGCTTCTGTTTCATGTTTTGGCTTCTTGGCCTCAAGGTATATGGGACCTTAGCTCCCAACCAGGGATCGAACCCACATTACTTGCATCGGAAGGTGAAGTCTTAAGCACAGGACCAGCAGGGAAGTCCTCCAGATGTGCGTTTTAAAACAGCAAGATGCTGAGGCTTCTCCATGTAGACTTTGGGGCTGCAGCTTTTGGCTAAGCATTAGTCAGTAGCAGAACCACCAGATGCACTGAATGGGCCCACGGAAAAAGACTGATGTGAATGGAGTCATCCTGGCTTGAAGGACAGTTCAGTGCAACGAAGGCCAGGGTCACCTGCCTGTGAAGGTGCGGAGGGTGCTGTCTCAGGAGAACAAAGAGTTAGCAGACACTGCTACACAAGGAGGGGCTTCTCCAGTGCCTCAGTGGTAAAGAGTCCGCCTGTAGTGCAGGAGCCGCAGGAGACATGGGTTCAATCCCTGGGTCAGGAAGAGCTCCTGGAGGAGGGCATGGCAACCCACTCCGCTATTCTTGTCTAGAGGATCCCATGGACAGAGGAGTCTGGTGGGCTACAGTCCAAGGGGTTGCAAAGAGTTGGACATGATGTGAGAGTTGGACTGTGAAGAAGGCTGAGCACCGAAAAATTGATGCTTTTGAACTGTGGTGCTGGAGAAGACTCTTGAGAGTCCCTTGGACTGCAAGGAGATCCAACCACTCCATTCTGAAGGAGATCAGCCCTGGGATTTCTTTGGAAGGAATGATGCTAAAGCTGAAACTCCAGTACTTTTGCCACCTCATGCGAAGAGTTGACTCATTGGAAAAGACTCTGATGCTGGGAGGGATTGGGGGCAGGAGGAGAAGGGGACAACTGAGCATGAGATGGCTGGATGGCATCACTGACTCGATGGATGTGAGTCTGAGTGAATTCCGGGAGTTGGTGATGGACAGGAAGGCCTGGCGTGCTGCGATTCATGGGGTCGCAAAGAGTTGGACACGACTGAGCGACTGAACTGAACTGACTGAAAGTGACTTAGACATACACACCCTACATAAGGAAGCACTGCCTGAGAAGGGGTATATTTCTTAGGGAGAAGGCCAAGTTGCCCTCTAGGAACTCCCAGCCTTTAGACTGTGAGCCACAGAAGGGTGGGGATAGTGTCTACTTAGGCTCAGGGTCCGTGGTCCGAAGCACAGTGCCTGGCACATGGTGAGTGATCAGGAAAAGTCTTATTTAATGAAAGAGATGACTGAGAAATAATGGGCAGTGACCAGTTCTCCCTGACCCAGGCCAGAGAGAAGTCAGATGGGCTTGACCAAGGTACAGTGGATTAGGTCAGGTGAGGATGGCCTGGAGTGAATGAACGCTGTAATTCATCACAACAGGAGTCTGGGAAATGTGCAGTTTCCTCTTGGGAGGTATAAAAAAAGATGGCTTCATAAAAGGAATGGTTTTCCTTCAGTTTCTGAGGGTGAGGATGGGACTTTTTCTAGCCTGAGGATTCCTTTATTCTTCCTAGTAATCATGATATTGCGGAGATATTACTTCACATTTGTGGGGTACTTATTTTTTCACGACACTCTCATACTCACTGTCTTATTGGGTGTTCACAGTAGCTCCATAAGGCAGGCAAGGCAGAAGTGATTTCCTCCATTTTGGTTTCAGAAACTGGCTCAGAGAAGTAAAATGACAATTCAAGGCTAGCCTGGCCAGTGCTCAGGATGGAATCCAGATTTCTGGCTTAATTCCTAGGGTGCGTCCTATGATCCCAGGGCTAGCCGATGCTGTGAATCAAGACAGTCACTGAGGGGCTTCTCTGGTGGTCCAGTGGTAAAGAATCCACCTTCCAATGCAAGAACACGGGTTTGATCCCTGGTTAGGGAACTAGGTTCCCACATGCCTCAGGGCCACTAAACCTGAATGAGACAGCTGCTGAGTCCACGCGCCTCAATGAAAGATCATGCATTCCATAATGAAGAGCCTGTATGGTGCAGCTAGGAGCTGACGCAGTCAAATAAATAAAATAAACAAATATTTTTAAAAAGACAGACATAGAAGTGTCAGCAGAGGTCAGCGGTCCTGTGGGATCACGGAGTGAACGGATTTCCCCTAAACCTGATGCTGAAGTCCTGACTGCAGTATCTCCGTGAAAGGGAAAGTCACTCAGTCGTGTCCAACTCCTTGTGACTATATAGTCCATGGAAGTCTCCAGGCCAGAACACTGGAGTGGGTAGCCTTTCCCTTCTGCAGGGGATCTTCTTAACTCAGGGATCGAACCCAGGTCTCCTGTATTGCAGGCAGATTCTTTACCAGCTGAGTCACCAGGGAAGCCCAAGAATATTGGAGTGGGTAGCCTACCCCTTCTCTAGCAGATCTTCTGGACCCAGGAATTGAACCAGGGTCTCCTACATTGCAGGTGGCTTCTTTAGCAGCTGAGCTGTCAGGGAAGCCCGCACCATCTCAGACTGTGTCCTTATTTGGAGATAGACTAGACCAAGGTAATCAAGTTAAAATGATCACCAGGGGGATTCTAATCCTATGTGGGGCTTCTCAGGTAGAGCAGTGGTAAAGAGCCAACTGTCAATCAAGAGACACATGTTGGATCCCTGGGTTGGGAAGATCCCCTGGGGAAGGAAACGGCAACTCACTTCAGTATTCTTGTGTGAAAATTTCCATGGACAGAGGAGCCTGGCCAATTACAGTCCATGGGTTTGCAAGAGTCAGACACAGCTTTGTGAGCACACATGCATGCAATTGAGTATGACTGGTGTGCTCATAAACAGGGGAAATTTGGGACAGACACTGACGCAGGGACAGTGCCATGTGAACATGGAGAAGGTTGTTGATAAGCCACAAGGGAGGCCTAGAACAGAGCCATTCCTCAGGTCCCTTGGAAGGAACCAACCCCGCCAGCGTCTTTTGTGGACTCCTGGCTTCCAGAATTGGTGGTGGTGGCGGTTTAGGCGCTCAGTCATGTCTGACTCTTTCAACCCATGGAGTGTAACCTGTCAGGCTCCTCTGTCCATGGGATTTTCCAGGCAACAATACTGGAGTGGATTGCCATTTCTTTCTCCAGGGGATCTTCCCGACCCAGGAACTGTTTATTGACTGAGCTATGAGGGAAGCCCTCCAGAACTGGTAGGCAACATCTATTTTAATGTTTAAGTCATCCAGTTTGTGGCTCTTTGTCACAGCAGCCCTAGCAAGCCAATATAGACAGGAAGAGGGGAGGAACCGGTTTCTTCTGTGGCCTGGCTATTTTCGTTGGTTCTCTTTGATCCCCGTCCCTTTGTCATCGGGGATGAAGAGGGCAGCATCACGTGGCCACTGAGAAGGCTCCTGAGAGGCACCAGCTGACTAGAGGGCAGTCAGAGGGGCTGCTAAGACGGGACAGTGGGGGCAGTGGGCACGAGAGATGATGGGAAAGGGGGAAGGTGGGGAGGGAGGGCTGGCTATGTGTCTTCTAAATTTTCATTCATTTATTTAGTTACTTCTGGCTGTGCTGGGTCTTCACTGCTGCTTGGGCTTTTCTCCAGCTGCAGAGAGCAGGGGCTACTCTCTAGCTGGGGTCCATGGGCTCCTCACTGTGGTGGCTCCTCTCGTTTCAGAGCACGGGCTTTAGGGTGCACAGGCTTCAGTAGCTGCAGCTCCTGGACCCTAGAGCATGGGTTCAATAGTTGTGGTGCATGGGCTCAGGTGCTCCGAGGCACGTGGGATCTTCTGGGAGTGGGGACTGAATGCACGTTTCCTGCATTGGCAGGTGGATCCTTTACCACTGAGCTCCCAGGAAAGCCACTAGCTGTGTGTCTTGACGTCAGCCCGGAAGGCCTTGAGCATTCCTGCTGTCAGNGCAGCTCCTGGACTCTAGAGCATGGGTTCAATAGTTGTGGTGCATGGGCTCAGGTGCTCCAAGGCACGTGGGATCTTCCGGGAGTGGGGACTGAAAGCACGTTTCCTGCATTGGCAGGTGGATCTTTTACCACTGAGCTCCCAGGAAAGCCACTAGCTGTGTGTCTTGACGTCAGCCCGGAAGGCCTTGAGCATTCCTGCTGTCAGTGTGTGGATGACGTCGGCCCAAAGAGTGCTTGCTTAGCGCCCCAGCCAGACATGAATGGGCTTGAAGTAATCAGACAGAGCTGGTGACAGTGGACAGGTGCTGGGTCCTGCTCCCTCACTCGAGGCTATCTGAGGCATTTGGAAGCCCACCTGTTCCCACCCTGCTCAGTCACCACGGTCCAGGGATGCTTGCTGAGGACTGTCCCTTTACGTTTGTTGTTGTTCAGTTGCTAAGTTGTGTCCAACTCTTTGTGACTCCAAGGACTGCAGCATGCCAGCCTTCCCTGTCCTTCACCATCTCCCGGAGTTTGTTCAAACTCATGTCCATTGAGTGGGTAATACCAACCAACAATCTCAGCCTCTGTCGTCCTTTTATCCTTCTGCCCTCAGTCCTTCCTAGCATTGACACCCATTTATTACCTGAAACTGTTAGATGGAGCATGTCCCTAGGAGCCTACTGAACAAGAAATAGAGTGGTGGGCAAGCGGTTTGGTGTGGCTGTAGCGAAGATTTCAGGAGTGGAGAAAGTGAGGCAGGAGGCAGAGCCAGGGATGAGATTCTGGGGGCCCTGGTGAGCCTTGCCTTGGAGTCTGCATTTTTTTCTACAGAATGCTTAGCAGAAGACAGGCCAGACTTGCATCTTCTAAAGATCATTTTAGCACGGATGCAGATGATGACTGGGAGAAGGCAAGCCCAGACAGGGGAGAGCAGCTGTGTGACCACTGCAACCCTCCTGGCAAGAGGCAATAGGTGGATATGTTCCCCCTCTTCCTGCTCTCCCAGGAAAGCCTGAGACAAGAAAGCAGGTGAAAGGACCCTGGGCTTCTCAGAGGGATGTTCACAGCCTCCACACCCCCACATTGACATGGGAGAGCAGGGCAGGGGCTGAAAATAGCTCCCCAGATGGTGCCCGAGAACAGATGGCAAAGACGTCAGCCGGACCTGGCTGGAGTCACGCAGAGCACCTGGGGGCAGTGGGGCCGCGTGGGCTGCAAAACCACCAGCGCCAGCCGGAGCCTTGCTTCAGCCCTGAACAGACCTCAGGACTTCTTTGGGCTTTAGTCTTCTCATTTACAAAATGTGGATACTGCTCGTAAGACCCCCCCTCAGTCGGTTGACATGCAAATCCAATGAGACAGCACTTGGTGTAAAGGACCTCGAATAAAGCATCGATGAGGATAAAATTGAAACAGACCATCAGACTGCAGTCTAGAGGTGATCAAATCTTCCCCTCCTCCTCCTTTGTTTTTTTTTTTTTTAAACAGATGCTAAAGGGGCGGCTCAGGGAGTGATATGCCCTGTCCAGGGTGATTTAATGAGCTATGAGGTGGCATCTTTGAAGATTAGTGTGGTAGCGACAAGTCAGCGGGGCTGAAGGAGTGAAGCAAGGTGGGAAGACCAGCCGGGGGTGTCGCAGGTGAGGTCAGGGACCACAGGTGCTGGAAACAGAGTAAGTGGCAACTCAAGAGATGTTTCTCAGCCTAGACAATAGGCTACAGGTCAGAGAGGGTCAAGCAGGGGAACAGGAAGACCCCACGGGGTCTTCAGTGGGGAGATTGGAGGAAGCGAGGGGTGTGTGTCAGAAGCGATTGACAAAGGAAGCTGATTATGGGTGACAACGATGCATTATGGATTTCCTGTATTTGAACGATCCCCAAGTGGACAGGTCCTGGATGATCACATGAACATGAGTTCAGATCTGAAGAAACACATCTTAAAGCAACTTCACTGCCCTTGGAGAGTGAATATCATGGTCTGTAGACCAATTCATGTGGTGACAATTTACACACAAAGCAGGGCGATGATACAGGCAGCCAGGTGACGATGAAATGATGCTGCCACCACCCCTCCACCACCAGCGCGCACTCACAAACTGGCAGCTATAAAACCCAACCCACAGGGACTCCCGGGTGGTCCAGTGGTTAAGAATCTGCTTTGCAATGCAGGGGATGCGGGTTCGATCCCTGGTCGAGGAATGAAGATCCTACAGGCTATGGAGCAACTAAGCCTGTACACCACAGCTGCTGAAGCCCACATGCTCTTAAGACCGTGTGCCATAACTGGAGAGTCTGTGCACCACAAGAAAAGATCCTGCATGATGTAACAAAGATCGAAGATCCCGCGTGCTGCAACCAAGAGCCAACACAGTCAAANACCACAGCTGCTGAAGCCCACATGCTCTTAAGACCATGTGCCATAACTGGAGAGTCTGTGCACCACAAGAAAAGATCCTGCATGATGTAACAAAGATCGAAGATCCCGCGTGCTGCAACCAAGAGCCAACACAGTCAAATTAAATCAATATTTAAAAAATTTAACCCACAAACATTCATTGAGAGGCACGATGCTCAAGACAAAAATACATAACACAAGCTTCCTCCCAGTGGGATTACAGTCTGGCTGGTTATGTAAGGCAGGGGTCCCCAACCTCCGGGGTCTAATGCCTGATGATCTGAGGTGGAGCTGATGTAATAATAATAGAAATAAAGAGCACAGTAAATGTAATGCACTTCAATCATCCTGAAACCAACCCCTCCAGCCCCCTGACCCATGGAAAAATTGTCTTCCATGAAACCGGCCCTTCATGCCAAAAACGTTGGGGCCCATTGATANCACACTGGTCTTGGGACCGGCTGCCCACTCCTTCCCTGGGTGCTGGCTGCAGCTCAGCCTTGCCCCTCTCCACTGGCGTGTCATCTCCCTGGACCAGGTTCACTTAATTCACCAGTGTGATTAAGGTGGCCATGCACTGAACACTTATGACTGATTAGTCCCTCGGCTGAGAACTTGGCATGCGTTATCTTCTATCGTAACAATCCTATAAGTGAGTACTGTTATTGTTCCTAATAACACGAAACAGATAATTCAAAATATGAAATAGTCACTCGAGAGTCAAACAGCTAGTAAGTTTGGAGGCCAGAAAAACCTATTATAAATAAGGTTTTTGGACTACTAGTATAATCTCTTTGTGAGAGGTGCAGGGGCTTGGGGAAAGTTTAATAATGCAGGTGGAGGAATTTTATAGGGAAGTTTTATCACATGTACAAAGTTCCCTCAGCCATCTCTGATTTGAGATGTCTAATCCCACTGGTTAATTGCGCTGTGGGGGACCAGGACACAGAAACTGTATNGCAGGTGGAGGAATTTTATAGGGAAGTTTTATCACATGTACAAAGTTCCCTCAGCCATCTCTGATTTGAGATGTCTAATCCCACTGGTTAATTGCGCTGTGGGGGACCAGGACACAGAAACTGTATCATGAAGGCCATTCCCACCGCCCCCACCCCCACCCCTGGCCTGTCATCAGTCCACTTATCCTGAGAGGAACGGGGACTGCTGACAGCCATATGCCTGGAAGGCTTTTAGACTTTTCCTAGGAGAAAGCTGGGAGTTGGTGACTAATGTCTGAGTGGGGCCAGATGCTCAACAGCTGTGGCCTGTCCCTGGGGAGCCTGAGCCTGGTACAGCCAGTCAATCATGCCGGGAGGTCAGGCAGAAAGAGGGCAGCCCTCCTGTCTGTTTTCTAGTAGGACCAACAAAGTCCCCCTGGACCAAAACTACGGGCGACAGGAGGCCTGCAGGGCCGCCACGCCCACGTGCCCCTACCCCATCACCTGCCCAGCTCTAACGCCAGAAGGCAGGGGCCCAGTAGGAGTCTGTGAACGTGGTTTGTGGCTTTAATGCTCACAGAGATTCACAGTCACGTCGATCGGATGGGGCTCAGAGAAGCTAGGTAATTTTCCGAAGCCCCCTAACCGGGAGGTGGAGGACCCAAGGGAGGAAAGGAAGTTCACGAGGGAGGGACACATGTATCCCTAAGGCTGATGTATGGCAGAACCCAGGCTTTTCCTGGTGGCTCAGACGGTAAAGAATCTGCCCGCAATTCAGGAGACGCGAGTTTGATCCCTGGGTCAGGAAGATCTCATGAAGAAGGAAATGGCAAACCACTCCAATGTTCTTGCCTGGAGAATTCCACGGACAGAGGAGCCTGGTGGGCTACAGTTGATGGAATCACAGAGTCAGACATGACTGAGCGACTAACACCGTACGGTATGGCAGAAAACCAACACAACAATGAAAAGCAATTACCCTCTTGTTAAAAATAAATAAACACAAAGAAGAAAATAGAAATCATCTGCACACAATCACACGTGCACACACAATCCCAGGCCCATTTGACCCCAGGGCCCGGGCTGCACTCTTCTGCTAACGCAGCCTGGATGCTGCACACAGAGCCCAGGTGACCTGCAGAGACCGCAGCCAGAGGAAGGGGACCGTGTGTGTCTAGGGGGTGCTAGTGAATTAGGTCAGCACTTCTAGGAGGTCAGAGGGTTCTGAGAAGCCCTCGTGGGAGCTAGGCCCCGGCAAGTCCAGGCCTGGAGAAGGAAGTGTAGCCTGCAGGGAGGCGGGGTGGGGGTGCGGGGTAGGGCAGGGAAGTATGGAGGAGTCGGAATGGGGGAGGGGGAGCAGCGGGAGTCTTGCTGCTGTTCAGTTTTGTGCTTACAAACCTTCCTGTCACCCATTTACAGCCCAAACGAAATCATGAAGGCTGAGGATGAACCAAGAGGGTCCCATAAGGGCGGCAAACTGGCTTTAAAGAATTTCTCACTGGAGTCAGGCGGGAATGGCCAGCCTTTGTCCTCAGGCCTACATACCACTGGTAATGGCAGGGGTGGAGGGAGACATTTGTTCTAACCTGGCACCAGGGAAGAGGATGGAAAGAAGGGAAAGGTGTCCTGGGAGAGCAGGGAGTATGGGCCTTCAGGGTACTTGGACTGGGCTTCCCGGGTGGCTCAGTGGTAAAGAAGCTGCCTGCCAATGCAGGAGACCGGGTTTGATCCCTGGCTCAGGAAGATCCCCTGGAGTAGGAAATGGCAACCCACTCCAGTATGCTTGCCTGGGAAACCCCATGGACAGAGGAGCCTGGTGGGCTACCATCCGTAGGGTTGCGGAGCTGGACACAACCGAGAGACTGAGTCCACAAGAATGGGATGGAAGGGAGTGGACCAGGCTTCCGCTCCCTCCACTTTCTGGGTGGAAAAGCAGTACAGGAGGGAGACCAGGCCAGGATGGTCACCGTGCCTGTTGACAGTCTGGCCAGCATGCCATGCCTGGCTGCCAGGGCTGTGCCCACCCAGAAGCTGCACCCTTTCCCTGGGGCAGAGGAGGGACGGGTGTGGGGGAGTATGTCTTCCTCCAGGCTCTGCCCCTCCGTCTGCACTTCCCGACCCGGGACTGCCTACCAGTGGATCGTGGCTTGGGCCGTCTTGGGAGGTGAGGCTGGTGAGCAGCGGAGGCCCGGGGTTGGCCAGATCTCACCCCCCACAGCAGTGCCAAGCTTCCCGCCCACCCAGCAAGGCAGGAAAGTGGATGGTGAGGTTCAGAGGGGAGCCAGCGGGGAAGGCAGGAAACCCTGCTGTCCTCCCATTACTGAAATCCTCCTGGAGCCCCCGACACCCCATTACAACTCTGAATCTTATAATTAAATCGAGTCTGCCAGTTACCTCGCAGCACGGCAGCAATTCAAGCTCATTGGAGGCTTTCTTTGTTTACTTTTATTTATTTATTTAGTAATTATTTATCCAGCTACATGGAGGCGCTAGCTCCATGTTTCTCTTGCCTTCAAAAAGCACAGATGTAGATAAGAAGGGGGGAGAGGTGAGGAAAGCAGAATGGGGGAGTCCAGGGGCTGAGCCCTTGCCGGGGGTACCTCTGGGAGAGGATTAGGGTAAATGCCTCGGGCTGGTTCTAACTCCCTGTTCTTGTCCAAGGCGCCTTAGGGAAGGTCCACTGTTTTCAGGAAGTTCCATGAAACCTCTTGACCCTGAGGATCTTGGATGTGTGTCTGAGAATGAGGCTGTGACCGGGCATTAGGACTAACTCACTCACGGCACTTGGCAGGCTTAGCAACCTATCAGACACAAGCTCACCACACCAGAGACCACCCTGAAGAAGGATGCTGAGAACCAGAGAGACACCATGACTTGCCCTATCTCACCCAGCTGCTGCTGGCAGAGATGAGATTTGAACACAAGGCTTGGGGATAAAACCAAGCATCCCCCCACCTTGCCCAGTGCCCCAGATCCAAGTTGGCAGGCCCAGTAACAGAAATCAAAGAGCCTTCTTTCTCTTTAATGATAACCTTTCAGTGGTGAGGGGGCGGAGGAGAGCCTGAGAGCTTTGATTAAGGAATCAACCTCAAACAGATCCAGGGTTGCGATTCCAAACCACCAGCCATCACTTAATAAGAACATGAAAGTTTATTTACCACAAGGCAGGCCCAGCAGGAGGCTGACTGCTAATAGGCATGCCATGGGGCTGGGCGAGCTCTGCGCACATTGATAGCCGAGCCCCAGAGAGGTGACCCCTTTTGGGGCCATGAACTTGACGACCCCGCCAGGACAGCGGACGAGGGTGCTGAGATGGTGTGAGAGATGGGGAGGAAGACATAGGCTTGCCTATCACAGTGGGTGAGAGGATGGGAAGGAGTTCCAGACTAGCTGACACCTAAACAAATCTCCCCTGAACGGAAAATGGGATTTATTCACCACCTGCCCTCACCAACCTGTTGGCTGGGTCAGCTGTGGGCTGTTTACTACTTCCGGGAGCAGGCATGGGTGGTTCCCGGAATGACCTGAACCGCTCCTGCTCTGTTTGGGAGGAACGGAGCTCAGAGGTACCTGGGCTTGTGGGCAGCGGGATCCATGATGCCTCCGATGCCCACTGGAAACAATCATGGACCTTGGTTCAGCCTCTGGCCAGTCCATAGAGGACAACAGCCATGGGAAGGAGTCTGGTGGCCGGTCCTGACTGCAGGAGGATTTATGTTGATATCTCTGGTTAATCTGGAGAAGGTTCTCTGGCTGGAGGACCCAGTGCTGTAACCTGGTCTTAGACATGCAGAGGCCCTTAAGCCCAGTGAGTAGGAGGTCCTGGTTTATAAACTTTGGACAGGACAGCCAGGTCCTCCTCTCCAGGATCCTGAGACCAAGGGGGGGTCAACACAGGAACATTGCACCATTGACCCCACAGCCCGTGGCACTTCTCACACTGTAGTGCGGCCCTCCCACCGCCACTTGGCTCTTGATCTGAGGGTGCCCCTTCATTGTCTCCTAAGTTTATGAAAGGGAGACCTCCTGGGCTGTGATGACGAGTGGAGGTAACTGATGCAGAAAGCTGGGAGGTAAGGAGAGGTGGGTGTCCTTTTCGCCTGCCCAAAGATGCGCAACCAAGGCTGGGCACATTGTAAGTACCTAACCCACGGGAGTTAGAACAGTAACATGACGTGCTGTTGTAAAGGGAAGAGGTGTGCTATAAGTCAGGGCAGGAATGAAATTCTCTAGGACGGAGGTTTGTTTGCCTGAGGGCTCTGGTTCTGTAGTTTGAATCAAGGCTTCCAAACTGTTGAAAAGGTATGAAAAGCTGCTCATAGCAGCTCAGGGGGCCGCTGTGCTCAGCTCCTGGGAGAAAGGGCTGGGTGGTGGCGGTCCTGACGGGGGTGTCACCCCTGGCTGGCGTGGTAGCACAGATTCCAGGCTGGTGTTGTGCAGAATCAGAAGAGCCAAAGGCCTGAAGACAGTCGTTGCCAACCTCGCCAGCAGGTGCGAGTGACTGCAGGGCAAGCGCAGGGCACATACTAGGCACTGGGCGGTGGAGGGAGAAGGTTAAGACACCCTCAGAGCCTTAGAAACTAGTCACGGAGTCAGAACAAATACTCATAGAGATCCAGATAAAGAGCCTTTCATGAGATGTCTAGTTCAAGCAAGGGAAGGAAGGTTCCACCGGGCCCCTCTCAGAACACAGGGAGGGTGGTGCCCAGCCCTGTAAACCCTCATTTAAGAGGCATGTAGACAAAGCTGGGAGCACCTGGAGGATGGTGCCTGGCCGGCAAGGGTATGGAAGACTGACCACAAGAGGCCCAGGTGAGGATCATGGTTGGGCAGGGAGGAGAGGCCAGACTGACCTCAGGACTTTGGGGAGAGGTCGGACGGGGTGCAGGTTATAGGGAGATAGGTGGCAACTCAGTAGAAGGACAAACTTGCCTTCAGGGCAATCTGCCCCAGCCTGTTCTTCACAAGGACTCAGGTGGGACTGAAGCCCAGGGATCCCACAGTCCCCTGGCCTGTCCTGTGGATCTGGGATGCAGGCACTTGTAGCCAGTGGAGTGAGGACCTAGCACGGGCTTGGGTATCTTTTCCCAGCACTGTGTCGACTGAAAAAAAATGCACAACTAAAAGCTGAGAATTATGTTTTATTTGGCAGACAAAACTGAGGATTTAAGCCTGGCATGCAACCTCTAAGATAGTTCTGAGAGAGGTAACAGAGGGACCAGGGTATATAGGAGTTTTTGCAAAAAAAAGACTACATTCTGAACATCAAAAGATGACAGTCAATTAAAGAAAACCAGCCATCTCAAGTTAANTAGGTTGGATGCCTGCTCCATGCACATCTCACAGCCAACAAGCTGGACCCCAGTAACAGTAACTCAACACATCGGCTATCACATAACTCTGCACTCATTCGCGTGACTCTTGAAATGAACCTTTACCAAGACAGCATGTAGGGACTTTTAGCCACAAGATGCACTTGGATGCCTTGTTTTCTAATCAGTGCTTGGAACCTGAGGCCTGGTTGGAGCCTGGGTAGGAGGCTGCTTGATTTTCCACCTTCATGCCAAATGGCAAAGAAGGCTCAAGGAAAGGAAGGGGCCTGGGCCCAACCCTTCAAGCTGTCTGTTCACCTGTCCGCAGTGCTTGGCAAACTCTGGGGGTCCATCTAGCTAAACATCCTTTATAAACAAAATGGGCACTGTTATCACTCGTCTCCATCTGCGTGTTTTCAGCCCTCTGCACAAAGCACTATTGGTTGGGCCTTGGCTCCCCCTCACTGTCTGAGAGAAGTCAGGGAGGTGTTTTTCTTGGCAAATAAATATGATATCATAAGGCCTGGCGGGATTCCAACCTGAGTAATGGCCGTCTGCCTTCCCAATTCCCTCGGCAGCTTGGAACAGGAACATGATTCTTGACTTCCTTTCTTTAAAAACAAACTCTCTGTTGGAAAGCATCACTCAGCCCCAGGATCCCTCCCCATCGCGGCCACCGGTCCATGCTGGGAAGTGAGGGATGAGCTCACGTGACCGTGTACGTCTGGGAAAACACAGCAGGATGTTTGGCTGGGAAGAGGCACTGAGGGTCTCGAATTAGAGAGCACTCTCGTCCACATGTCCCAGTTTGTGAGGGACCCAGAGCCAAGTCTATAAGCATCCCACTGCTGAGCGCTGCCACTTCCCTGGTCTAAATCTTTATGGAGGAATTGGGCAACGATGTAACCTGACTGGAGCTGGAGTCACGGTCAAGTTACAATGCTGTCCTGCCGAGTCCCTTTGGCTGTACACGAGTTGGGGGGTGTCTTGTGGCTTCTATGCTCACACGAGCTCTGCCACCTTGAAGTGGGTAGTCCCCCTCATGCCTTGCTGTTCACTGGATCTTTATATAACCTTTGAGACAGGTAGAAAAAATTGTCCCCCTGCCCCCCTTTGCTAACCTTACATACAGTAAAGGTTCAGAGATGGATCAGATGAGTTGTTCAGTCACACCACATATGTAGCAGAAGTGGGAATTGAACTCATGTCTTTTGGCCTCAAAGCCAGTTTTTACGATGCCACATCAAGCCTCACCACCTTTTCTGAGCCCTGAGGACCTTACTAGGGCCCTGTCCCCATCTAGACAGGCGGTGATCACAAGGCAGGGCAGCAGGAGGCTGGAAGCCAGGAGCAGGGCCTGGATTCCACATCCTTTGGCCATTGACCAGCTGGTGGGGGGGGATCACTGTGGTCCCTCTGTCATACAAGGAAGGCACCCGGTTGAGTTCATGGGGAAGCCCAGAGTAGATGTGATGCCGGGGCTCTGAAAGTGTCAGAGGGGGACGAATTAGCGAGCAAATGCTCAGGGTTGTTGGTCCACCCTGTGAATGTTCATTGAGCACCTACTGGGACCAGGTTCAGGGACAAGACAGAGTCACAGACCTGCAAGAGCTGGTGGTCTAGGGGGAGGGACCGCGGACGATTATAACGGAGAGTGATGGCTGCTCTAATGAGGAGCCTGGTGTCTTGACAGTGTGCAGGAGAGTCACCACTGGATGCTATGGTTCTTGGAGAAGGTTCACAGGGGTCATCACGTCTAAGCTGAAACCCGAGGGACAAGTGGGAGATGGACAGATAAGTCAGGGATGCAGGGTGTTCCTGACTCAGGAGGCGGCCCATGCATAGGCCTGGAGGTCANGATTATAACGGAGAGTGATGGCTGCTCTAATGAGGAGCCTGGTGTCTTGACAGTGTGCAGGAGAGTCACCACTGGATGCTGTGGTTCTTGGAGAAGGTTCACAGGGGTCATCACATCTAAGCTGAAACCCGAGGGACAAGTGGGAGATGGACAGATAAGCCAGGGATGCAGGGTGTTCCTGACTCAAGAGGCGGCCCATGCATAGGCCTGGAGGTCAGAAAGAGTGCATCCATTCTGGACTGGAGTGGAGCTGGAGGGAGAGCTGGAGTTGGTGGGGGGGATGAAGGCTGAAGGGTTAGCAGACCCCAGCAGGGTGACTGTACCATCAGGAGCAGTGAGTCCAAACCCCCAGCCCTTCCCTTGCCCTGACATCACAGCCGGGAGGGTCTTCACCTTGATCTGGACTTCTGAGCCTTTAGCTGTAAATGACAGAGCTACTGGAAATACACCCAAATCAGAGCAGACAGCAACCACCCTGAGTCAAAAACCCGGCCGTGCTCTCTCGCCTGAAGGACTGTAATCGGGGAGACATGCGTTTAGCATATTTCTGCCTTCTCTATGGCTTTTACTTTTCACTAAATTGAAAGCGCAGTACAATATATGCGAACGATTAGACTGTGCAACACATTCCTGCAAATTTAGATTAGGAATGATTATGACTTAAGTAAAATAGTTGAACACAATTTGTATTGCCATCTATCTTTTCTCTTCTTTTTAGTGCTCATAGGGGTGACTGAAGACAATGAATGAAGGACTTCAAGGAGAGCTGAGGTCTGGCTGCAGAGAGCACTGAGGTCTGTCTTTGGAGGGCTTGGAGAAAAGGGGGACAAGCTGATGTAAGAAGATGTGGGATCTGCTGGACAGGGAGAGCCCTGGGAGAGGAGGTGGATCAGGGAAAAGCCCTGGCTCTGCCATTTGCTTCGCTGTGTGGCTTTAGGCAGGTCGCTTAGACTCTCTGAGTCTTAGTTTCCTGTCAGCAAAATGGGCTTTAGTATTCCTGGCTCATGGGATTGTTCTGGGTGGAATGAGATCAAAGAGTGAGAGCCACACAGCAGGGTAGTCGAGAGCTAGGATGGAAATCCACTCTCCGGCCACACGTGAGAAACACCACTTCCCAGACCTGTGTGACCTTGATCTTTGTTACTCAACCTTCCGGAGCCCCTGTTTTCTTAAACCACAAAATGGGAATAGGCACAGTTGGCCAAGAGTGTCCTTGGGAGAGGAATAAATGGGATTTTCCATGTTAAAGGTCCTTTGTACAGACTTCCCTGGTGGTCCAGTGGCTGAGACTCCATGCTCCCAGTGCTGGGAGCCTGGGTTTGATCCTTGGTCAGGAAACTAGATCCCACATGCTGCAACTAAGACCCAGCACAGTCAAATAAATTAAAAAAAAAAAATGAAAAAAGTTCTTTGTAAAGTGTAAGCTACCTGGGAGGGCTCTCCTGGCTGGTTGGCGTGGGAACAGGAGTCTAGGGGAGGTCGGAGCTCTCTTTCTCTGAAATAGCAGCTGGCCATGGTTTAGTGGAAACCTGCTGGGGGTGTGGTCCCTGGGTGGGGAGTGGAGGAAGGGGAAGAGCCTCGTGGGAGATTCCCCTTGCGGGGGGGGCCCTGCCCTAGCATCCTCGCTCTGCCTCACTTTGCTTTGTCTATAGTCTCCCTTCCATCATCTGACACACTGCAGCATTATATATTTTACTTATTTATTATGTTTTGTTCAGAGTCTGCCTCCTCAGCGCAGGGATCTGTTTTGTTCCCTGGCGCATCCAAGCCCCTAGCACATAACTTGGCAATACACAGGCACTCAGGAAATATGCATCTAGGGAGCAGATTTATGAGCGGGGCTAGGATTCTGTCTCCTGAGATAACTGAGGTGAGGCTGGGGAGATGGTGGGTGGGGAGCCAGGGGGAAACTGAGGGCATCAGTCACTCCAGCAGGGAGCTTGCTGCAGGCAGAAGGAAATAACAGCAATCTGGTGCGTGGAGCCCAGAGCCCATTCTTCAAGGGAACCACGAGCCCCCAGGGTTTCGCTGGAACCCCTCGGCTCCGGCAACCCGTGCTTCCCAGCAACCCGGCAGAGCGCCTTCCAATCAGGGCAATCATTGCTGCCCGAGCCACCGCCTTTTGAGGTGTCTGCCTCCTGCAGCTCTGGCTGGAGACAATATTTCTCTTCTGTTCCTCAAGACAACAGGGACAACAAATAACAGGGCGGTAAATGAAGGGTCCTTAAGCCCTCCAGAGCTGAAGAGCCCGGGCGGGGTCTGCGAGGAGGGAACAGAGGCGGGGCGCGCGGCTGCACTCCGCCTCTCCCAGGACTTCCGGGCTGCCTGCGTCCATGACCAGGGTCACTCTGGCTAAGGGGACAGGGGCCCGCAGGTGGGGTGGCATCAGCTGTACCGCTGACACCTAGGGGACTTCTGTGCCTGCCCTGCACATGGAGCTGGCATTTCATTACATCCAGAATGTGGGTCTAGCGAAGTCCTTCCCCATCCTGTGAAGCAGCCACTCTGTTTCAGATGAGGAAATGGGAACTCAGAGAGGTTAAGTAATTTGCAGAGTCACACAGCTCATCAAGTGGCTGTGCTAGAGGAAGAACTCCTAGGTTTCTGAACTCAAAGCACATCCATCCTCTCTGGGCCCTGGGGTGGGTGTGTACACTCCCTGGGGGTGGGGGTTGGAGTACAGCCCCTTAGCTCTCAGCCTCAGATTCCTGCCCGGAGCACCTGCTCCCTGTGCTCTGGAGAAACATCCTGCCACCTCCCCTCACCTTGCCCGTGGCCTCACCCCGCTGGGGTTGGAGGGTGCCAGCTCTGGGCCCTGCTGCTAGCTGAGTCCTATTTCAATTAAAACCCAGAGCCCCTCTCTCTATTGTGTCTCATCCTCAGGACTGGGGCTCCCCCTGGATACCAGCCAGGGCCCAACTTGCAGCAGGGAGTATCCTCGGCTACCCACATGAACCCCAACACCAACATGAGTATAAATATGAATGTTAATACTGATGTAGATACAAATAATGGGCTTCCCTGGTGGCTCAGCCGTAAAGAATCTGCCTGTAATGCAGGAGACTGGGGTTCAGTCTATGTGTTGGGAAGATCTCCTGGAGGAGGAAAGGGCAACCCATTCCAGTATTCTTGCCTGGGAAATCCAATGGAAAGAGGAGCCTGATGGGCTACAGTCCAGGGGGTTGCAACAAGTCGGACATGACTGAGAGACTAAATTACCACCACAGATACAAATAATAATACAGTGATCAATACTAACAGTTATGCTGGCTTATTTTTGTTGAGCATTTATTGAATCTCAAACGTGAACCCAGGAAGCTGACTCTGGAGGCCTGTGTTCTGAACTGTTGTAGGTCCTACCTCTTCCTCATCTGACGTGGTCCTTCAACCTAAACCACCCGGATCGTCTCTGTTTTGTTAATATCTCTTTTCAAACTGACTTCTAGAGCTGAGGGCAAAATTGTAGATGGGGCCTGACTGTGCAAAACCCAGGGACCTGTCACTATGTTTTGAGCATCACTTTGCAATAAATACAGTCTAAGGTTGTACCCAATTTTTTTGGTCCCCGTCTGAGATTGGCAACTGTAAGGCTTTTCATCCAGTCCCCAAGACTTCCAGAAATGAGCCACTGAGGGTAGAGCCCTTTCTGTCACCCTCTTGTGTGGCCACCGGCTGAAGCCTACCTTTCCTGTCCCTGCGTAGGTTATGTCTCCGCCGGCTGCACTTGGCTCTGCTGGGGCCCGGAAAGAAAGCTCCAGCTGAGAGAGCACTTGGTCCTGGGTGAGTCGGGGGCTGGATGGAGGTGAAATGGGCTGTGAAGGTCGCTGCCACTGCCTGGTGAGCGATGTGTCCCCATTTCAGCCTCAGTGGGAAAGTGATGGAGGGTGTAATTAGGGCCTGAGCTGAGCCTGGGGAGGGGGGCTGCTGTCCCTGCTCAAGGAGGCTGGGGACACGGACAACAGTCTCTGTCCTCCTGGGTGGGAGGAGGAGAGTGCCGGCTCATCCACATCCAAGGGAGGAGGAATAGCATCAGACCCGGTAACTGTGCATTCGGAGCTTCCCTGGGAGTATGCAGGTGGAGTCGGGGACGGGAGGAAGATGGGGATGGAGTGAGGCAGAAAATACAACCAGAGGAACTCTGAAGGGAGTAAAACCTTCTCTTGCCCTCTCATTTACCTGCTGTCTTCACCTTGACCCATCGTCCCAACTCCTAAAGAGCGCAAAGCTGAGGCTTCTTACAACCCTCCCTTGCTGGGCACCCCACCCGAGGTTTTCCTCCCCTGTTCTCTTTGTGTCTTTTCTCATCACAGTTTGCTGGTCCTGTGTATCTCATTTCACCCTATCCCTTGGGGGACTTGCCTTATTAGAAAGTGATCTAAAGCACTAATATAGTATTAATGTGTTCAGGTCTAACAATTGCCCGATACTTTTAACCAGTCATAACCCAAGCGTATAAACACTTCAACAAGATAATTCTTTAGCTTCCAGGCATAAATTCCAGGGTGAATCCCCTAGTGTTCTGGCTGGGAATGAGTTTGGGCAGGGTAAGCCCCAACTGGCTGTATTGGCTGAGGCACTGCTTCCCTCGGGATACGCGCCTTACATTGTTCAGGGCACAGACCTTGTTCCTCATAATAATGCCTGTGGGTGACAGGGTAGAGATTTTCCTTGTGTGTGTTAGCCACTCAGTGGCGTCTGACTCTTTGAGACCCCGTGGACTGTAGCCTACCAGGCTTCTCTGTTCATGGAATTCTCCAGGCAAGAATACTGGAGTGGGTTGCCACTTCCTTCTCCAGGGGATCTCCCCAACCCAGGGACGGAACCTGGGTCGCTTTCACTG
>SJYW01048884.1:54149-88863 GCA_006410735.1 Raphicerus campestris
CCAGTGAGGAAGACCACAGAGCAGGATGCGAAGGACCACGGAAGGCAAAGGAAGCACGCCTGCTGCTGCTCAGGGTGGGGTTGGGTGGGGGCAGCGTGCCCGGGGCCAGGAGTAAGTAAGTAGCTGTTTTGTTTGGGTCAAAGCCAAGCCAGCCAGGGCAGTAGGCCGGCAGGTCCGTCTGGGAGGCCTTGGGGAGGAAGTGAGTTTGGAACCTGTCCCAGGTTAGGCTGGGACATGAAACTGCTGTGGGGAGCTGGGTGCAGCCACAGGGGTGAGGGGCTTGGAGCAATGAGAAGAGAAGCGGGCTGTGGCCCAGAGCAGAGGGCCCGGCCGGCCTTCCGTGTGGAGGCCTAGGAGCTGGGAGGGGCCGAGGGGAGGAGGCACGTGGTCCAGCCACAGGGTAGGATGCTCGCACAGAGCTTCTCGGCCAGGAGCCGTGGAGCCCATCCGCTCCGCTGGGGGTGGAGGAGGAAAGCGCCAGGGCTTTTAGGAGAAGCATATGTTGTGGGCTTGGCTTTCTATGGAGCCGGGATGCTGTTTTCTGCACGTCATCTTTGTGTGGACATGGACCACGGGCCAGGTAGCTCTGTGGAGTGGTTCCCCAATAGCAAGTCCAGGAAGCGACCAACTGCGGTCACTGCCTGTGTGCCCAGCCATTGTTAGCTGGTGGTGGGAAAATTACCTTTATTTAGCACCGTTATCAGGAGGCTGCAGGGGCCCCGGCATTTTCACTTCATTGGCTCTCTCTGGCTGATGGCAGCATGCTGCATGTCAGAATCCCCAGCCCTGGCTGCAGCCCCTCCTGCTCACGTGGGCACCGGGCATGGGGCTAAGTGGACACAGCAGCAGACCTCTACTTCCCAGCCTGCCGCTTCCCCTCTGGGCCTAGGATGGGCAGAGGGACACCCTCCTGGCCCTGCTCCCTACTGTCTGGTCAGCCTCACTTGCATGCCTGCTGGTCATTTCCCTGCAGCCACAGTGCTCTGTACGAATGAGACGATCTAGAACAGCATCCTCCACTGGGGTCTGAGCCTGCACAAATGGGGTGATTTGCAGGACTTGTGCAATTTCTTAATTTTGGGTGAACGTGCATGAAAGTTTTCGGGATGGAGAACAGTGAATCTTCATAGCTCTGAGCAGACGATTGAAAGGATTTGAAAAGTGAAAGTGAAAATCGCTCAGGACTCTTTGCAACCCCATACAGTCCATGGCATTCTCCAGGTCAGGATACTGGAGTGGGTAGCCTTTCCTTTCTCCAGGGGATTTTCCCAACTCAGGGATCGAACCCAGGTCTCCCACACTGCAGGCGGATTCTATGCCAGCTGAGCCACCGGGGAAACCCTGAAAGGATTTGTGCCCCCTCCCCCACAATGCTGGGAAGTCATGGTTTTCAGCTACGCCTCCAGGAAGCTGTGTGGGCTAGCTCATGGGATTGTTTTCATCACTCCAGCGGTCCTCAGGGCGTCAGGAGATGCACCTGACTGTTCTCCTCTGGAGGAAAAGGCCAGACCTTCACTTTGTCCGCTCTGCCGAGTGGATGGGCAGGTGTTTGCTGACTGACTGACAAATTACAGGGAGAGATGGAGTAGACAGGCATTTGTAGAGCTTCCTGCCTTTCCTCCTGCTTCTGTGGGGAGGAGAACTCACAGCCCTAGACCCCCTTCCTGCTGCTGTGTGTGTCCCTTCCAGTCCCATGTCCTNTCACAGTTGTTCAGAAGCAAAATTTAAAAAACCTTTGCCCCGCCCCCCCCTGCCAGCACTATGTTCCAGGAAGCCAAAGCACAGAGCAATTTCTCCAATCTAGGAAGCAATAAAGAAATGTATTTATGAGCCAACCTCTATCTAAGGGAGGGAATTTATGTCTCTTCATGCTTTTGTTGACAATAATAACGGATTGCTGCATCAATGTGATGCAATATAATTTAAAAACCCTCCAATACAAGGATCAGGAAACAACCAGTGGAGTCTGAGCCGCGGGCACCCTTGGTTCAGCGGCGGAGCTCCGGGCCTGCTAATGCCTCCAGGCGATGGGGACCCAGCTCCAGGAGCACCTGCAATCTCATCTTGTTTCTTCCCAAGCACCAGGAAAGAAAAGCAATTTATTTGCTCTTATACTCTAAAGATGAACTTCCCGTGCTCAATCAAACGTTATTATCCCAATGTTAAGTCAATTTACCTTTGAATTTGAAGGCTATTTTCTTCCTAAATGGCTAATTATGGGAGATAGATGGCTGTAAACAGAAGCCTTGTACTTTGCCACTCAGCCGGTCCTTCTCCCTCAGGCACTCATGGGAACCTGGGAAAGTGGGTCTGCCCTTCCCCTGCCCTCCCTGCCCTGTCCGTCCTTCCCCTCCTCCTGCAGTGCCATTCATCTCGCCCCCCTGAACTCCTAGACGCCAGTTTGGAGTCTCCTGCTCAGCCCCAAACCACAACCTCCACTGCTGGGCTGGTCTTTGGAGTTCTGTTCCCCCACATCCCCCTGAAATGCGACCCATCTTCTACGGTGACCTGCTCGAGCTGTGTGTGTGAGATGGTTGAAATCAGAGGAAAGAGAGCAGGGAGCAAGGTATCACCAGCAGGTGGCCACGCTGCCTCCCTTGGCAGGGCAGTCTCCTTCCGCCCTCATTCTTGTACACACATGCTCCGGATGAAGGCCAGATCCTCCCCTCCTAGCTGTGCCCTTCCTTCCTTAGGACCTGGTCCTCCTTAAGGCCTTCTGGACTGAAAGTGGACATCCCAGCCCAGGAACTGTGTGCATAGAACACCATGCGTTTTAAGAGACACGGGAGGCTGTGAGCGTCCGAGATGAAACAAGGTCACCTGAGGCTGCCTCTTTGCTTCTCCTAGCGAAGTCACAGGGGTAACCTGTGGGGCCCCGTGAGGCCCGGCGGGGCAGTGGCCTTTCCCAGTGCACGACCAGCACCGCGCAGGAGCTCACTGAATGGCTGAGTTTGTTGACCGAGACTGGGAACGGCTCCCCTCCCTCCTCACAAAACAAAGTCTTTCCCCAGGAGCAGTGGCAAGGAGGTCACCTGGCGGGTCTGCTGAATGCTGAGGCGGCAGCTCTGAAGGAGGCCCGCATTGTGTGCGCACAGTCAGAGGCAGCTCCAGCAGGGAGACCATAGCCCTCTGAGCTTTTTAGGTCTGGGGGTTATGGAGCCTGTGGTGTGTGGAGTCACGGGGGGAGGAAACGGGCCTTCCAGCCCCGCTCCCTGAGGCCTGGCCCATGGCTGTCTGTACTTTCCGCCTCAGCTAGAATTTCCACAATAATTTGCCTTTGTCAAACACCTCACGGATTACACAGAACACCTGCATATATTCTTCCCTGTGATCCTCACAGCCTTCCTGCAAAGCCATCCTCATCTAACGAGGTGGGACAGGCTCAGAGAGGTGAAGCGCTTTGTCAGAAGTCACACAGCTCATAAATGACCAGATTAGAGCCTGCATCCACGATTTTTTGACTTTACAATTCCATCACAGGAAGGAGGAGATGTGGCTCCATGATCAGGGTGAAGCCTCGCCCTAGCTTTGGACCTGAATCCAATTTATGACCTTCCTTAGGACCTGGGGCTGCAACCCAGGTGTCACTAGTGGTAAAGAATCCCCCTGCCAATGCAAGACACATGGCTTCGATCTCTGGGCTGGGAAGGTACCCTGGAGGAGGGCATGGCCACCCACTCCAGTATGCTTGCCTGGAGAATCCAACGGACAGAGGAGCCTGGTGGGCTACAGTCCACAGGGTCTCAAAGAGTCGGAGTCCACTGAAATGACAGAGCACACAGCAGACTGGACCTGGAAACCACGGCCTTGACAAGCGCACTGACCCTGAGCTTGTGGTCCTGTTCTGGGGCAGTTCTTGGGGGCTGGCAGGACAAGGAAGAGAGAATGAGCTTTTTTTTTTATTTTAAATAATTAGTTAAATCGCTCAGTTGTGTCCGACTCTTTTCGACCCTGTGGACTGCGTAGTCTACTCCGTCCATGGGACTCTCCAGGCAAGAATACTGGAGTGGGTTGCCATTTCCTTCTCCAGGGGATCTTCCCGACCCAGGGATCGAACCCAGGTCTCCCACGTTGCAGGCAGACGCTTTAACCTCTGAGCCACCAGGGAAGCCTTTTTAAATAATTAATTATTGATTTAATAATTAATTTAATTGGAGGATAATTGCTTTACAGTACTGTGACGGCTTTTGCCATACATCAATATGAATCAGCCACGGGCTGACCCGTGTCCCCCCACATCCTGAACCCCGCTTCCTCCTCCCTCCCCACTCTGTCCATCTGGGTTATCCCAGAGCACTGGCTTTGAGTGCCCTGCTTCACGCATTGAACTTGCACTGGTCGTCTAGTTTACATACGGTAATGTACCCTGTTTCAGTGCTATTCTCTCAAATTGTCCCACCCTCTGCTTCTCCCACAGAGTCCAAAAGCATGTTCTTTACACCTGTGTCACTTTCACTGCCCTGCATATAGGATCGTTGCTGCTGTCTTTTCCATATATATGCGTTAATATACAGTATTTGCCTTTCTCTTTCTGATTTACTTCACTCTGTGCAACAGCAGGTTGTGGCACATATACACAATGGAATATTACTCAGCTATCGAAAGGAATGCACTTGAGTCAGTTCTAATGAGGTGGATGAAACTGGAGCCTATCATACAGAGAATGAGCTTTTTAAGAACTGCTCTGGGTAAGTCTGAAGCCGCAACGAGGGGGTGGCCCAGGGAGGCGTGGCCAAGGGCGATGCGAGCCGCTGTCTACCGTGTCTGCAGGGATCTCAGTACATAATCACTGGGGGTCTGGCTGGTGGAGGCAGAGAGACCAGCCTGAGATCCTTTCTCTACCAGCTCAGACTGAGCCTATGTCCTGCTTCCCCACCCCCACCCCAGCCAACCTGAAGGGGAGGGCTCTGGCTGCACTCCAGTAGGAAATCCATGTTCCATCGGAGGGACTACAATTCTGAGAATCCTCCACAGGTTTCCAGAGCTGCTGAGCCCCGTGGCAGGTGAGGATACCGTAACTCCCTGTTTCACTTAGTGCTTTGATTAAAACAATCAATTCCCATTAAATACCCATGAGTGGGCAGGTGTGGGGGCTCCAGCCAGCTCTGGTGCCTCCCTGGCATCATCTCACAGCAGCTGGTTTGGAGAGAAATATCTCTTTCCCCAGGTCCCTGAGACATAAGGGAGCGTAAGGGTCCTGGAGCCTGGGGAGGGAGAGGTCACGGGAGGAAGTGGTGGGGCTGGGGCCTTGCCAAAGCAGAGGGGTCGTGGAAGGAGAGGGGAGTGCAGAGAGTTCAGCGGATGCCCCCGTCTGAGCACCCCCTCTGCTACTTCTCTGCATAGATGATAAGCTGAGCGGGAACAGGTGGGTGTGGGTCGTGGCCGTCTGAGCATCAGAGCCTTAAGGTGGCGGCATCTTCCGCTGACAGTTTGGCTGTACCACTCTCTGGGTGCGGCCTGATGCCTGGGCCGCGACCGTGCCAGCAGGGGAGCCATGGCTGTCCGCTCTCCTGGCTCTGGAGGGCTGGCAGCTCTGGGTTGGCCAGGCCTGCTGATGGGAAGAGAAAATGGTACAGGCCAGCAAGTGGGCATAAGACCCACAATCCCCATCACAAGGCTTTTCCATGTCTCCCAGTTGTCTCCCGGGGGACCCAGTGGTGAAAGAACTCGGCTGGCAATACGGGAGGTGCAAGAAACGTGGGTTCAATCCTTGGGTCAGGAAGATCCCCTGGAGAAGGAAATGGCAACCTGCTCCAGTATTCTTGTCTGGGGAACTCCCATGGACAGCGGAGCCTGGCGTGCTAGAGGGTCCATGGGGCCACAGAGAGTCAGACACGACTGAGCATGCACACACGTACCAGCTGGACACCCCTCCCCTCATGACCCCAAGACGGAGCAGCACTTGCGTTGGCCAGTCTTTAAGAGGCCCCTGAATCTGTTGAGATGGTGAGTGGCCACAGAACACCACGATTCTCATTATCCATCCGCTTTGTGTTTACTTGGCATTTTCGCTCGCTCCCTGCCTCCCTTCTATCCATCTATTAACATTTATTGATAACCCATCACATCAGACAAGATGCTAGGCAGTGGGAGTAAGAGATGAATAAGCTGCAGTCCTGTCCTTGCGCTGTGCCCTCAGGATGTCCAGTGTTATGATGACTGCATTTCTCAACCCCAAATGAGGACACGGAGGTGACAAAGGTGAGGCTCCTTAGGGGAATAGACCATCCCTGAAAGCCTGCGAGACGCTATTCCTAAAATAGGACAAAAAACAGGGCGGTCAATAAACCCTGACCCACTGCACAGCTCTGCTCTGGTCTTTAAGAAGAACACCAGGAGCCCTGGTTGCCTGAACACTGCTGTGTTGCCAGGCTGTGTGGGACACGCATACAGCATCTAGGCAGTTTCCTCCACGGGCCTGTAGAGAACTCGCTGCACAGGTAAGACAGTGGAGAGCCCAGCGGATCGGTAGGGGTAGCCCAGTGGCTACCTTGCTGGCCTTGTGGCATAGCACATGATCTGGCCTGAGCCCCTGGAGCACCGGGTGTGGTTCTGATGTGCAGAATGGCAGACTCCAAACAGCGTTCGATTATGCCAGGCTCCAGCATTTGGAACTTAATAAAAGGAGCAGTTTGTGAGATGAGGCCCTGAAACAAGGCTGGACACCTGGCTGGAGGCCCGGACATTGTCCCAAAGCTGCCACTTAGTGAATTGGCAGCCTGGTTTGAGTTCAGATGGTGAAGGTGAAGTCGCTCAGTCGTGTCTGACTCTTTGCGACCCCGTGGACTGTAGCCTACCAGGCTCCTCCATCCATGGGATTCTCCAGGCAAGAATACTGGAATGGATAGCCATTTCCTTCTCCAGGGGATCTTCCCAACCCAGGGATCAAACCCAGGTCTCCCACATTGGAGGCAGATGCTTTAACCTCTGAGCCACCGCTCACTACTTCTGGTTTGAGTTACGTAACCTCAAATCTATTGCCCTGGGAGCAGGCTTTACAAGGAGCAAACGAGATGCCCGATGAGACAGCCAGTTGTGAATTGCAACTTAGATCATCACTGCTTCCTGCACAGCAGCAAAGACCCACGATCACAGATGGCGCACAGGGCAGGGGTGGTCCCACCGACCAGCCCCTCTCTTTGCCTTCTTGGTCCTGCCTTCTCTTCTCTGTTCCTCCCCATCCTCTTGCCTCTTCTCAGGCACCCCTGCTTTTCCACCTGCCCCTGACTGGTCCTCCAGGGGGGTAACTCTATCTAATCACCAACTCAAGGGGGCTGGAAAGTGGGGACCCCATCAAGCCACATCTCCAGCGATGCCTCCTCAGCCACTGCCAGGAGTCTGGTCAGGGTTAGCGTGCTGCCTTTAATGCTGTCACTCAGGGGCTCCGTGGCAGCTCCATCCCCAGGTGCAACGATTGGAAGGATGAAGTACCAGGGTCTCTGGGGCTCAGGCCACCCGGGTCTAGCAGTCCCGTCTCAGAGGGATGCCAGACAGAGGGGTCCTGTGGTGACTGCTGTAATGATGCAGTATCGGGGCTCAGGATGGGCCCTCCTCATGGGAAATGATGGATGAGATGCAAGATGCCAGGGGGGAGGCCCAGCCCACACTCAGCGGCTCAGAGCAGGCATGCGGGAACTCGGCTCACAGCCTGCACTGGGCGCTTCATTTCCCAGAGATAACCAGCGCGTTTTAATAACGTCTGCTTGGGTTAATGAAAGTTGTCGGTTTCACTTAATAAATACATCACCATTCTTGGCCATACATATCTGTCATGCCAGTCTGGAGCTGTGCATCCCTGCCTGGGGTGAGCAGGGACCCCGTGGGCTGGGGGGAAGGATGAAGGGGGCTGAGCTCAGGGCACGAGGGTGGAGAGCCCAGGGCCAGGAGGGCAGGGGGGCGAAGTCCCTCTTGGGAGTTGAGCAGAGCAATTCCTCTCATTGCACCTTTTCTCCAGAGTCGAAGCAGAGGCATACAGGCAGAGGACACTCAGGGACCCTCTGTTCATTCTTTGGCTCGTGAAAAGGCGGTGCTCAGCCCATCCCCTTTGGAAAGAAGCATAGGAGGTAATGTCTCCAAGTGAGCCGAGGCTCTGGACTCAGACAGACTCGGGAAGGCACCTCTGTCAGCCACTCACCATTTCTGCGACTCTGACCTAGTTATTTAATCTCTCTGAGCTGCCATAGTTGTATCTGGAATAGGAGACCACAGCATTTGCCTGTTAATACTCTTGTGAGCATTTCCTGACACAAGGCAAGCCAGGCTCTCTGCACAATGCGCAGGGTTAAAACATTAAAACCAGAGCCAGTCATACTAATCTAAAGATACTTTTTTAATGTAAGAAACAGCTTAGCCTAGTATTTATNTTGCAGGCAGACGCTTTAACCTCTGAGCCACCAGGGAAGCCTTTTAAAATAATTAATTATTGATTTAATAATTAATTTAATTGGAGGATAATTGCTTTACAGTACTGTGACGGCTTTTGCCATACATCAATATGAATCAGCCACGGGCTGACCCGTGTCCCCCCACATCCTGAACCCCACTTCCTCCTCCCTCCCCACTCTGTCCATCTGGGTTATCCCAGAGCACTGGCTTTGAGTGCCCTGCTTCACGCATTGAACTTGCACTGGTCGTCTAGTTTACATACGGTAATGTACCCTGTTTCAGTGCTATTCTCTCAAATTGTCCCACCCTCTGCTTCTCCCACAGAGTCCAAAAGCATGTTCTTTACACCTGTGTCACTTTCACTGCCCTGCATATAGGATCGTTGCTGCTGTCTTTTCCATATATATGCGTTAATATACAGTATTTGCCTTTCTCTTTCTGATTTACTTCACTCTGTGCAACAGCAGGTTGTGGCACATATACACAATGGAATATTACTCAGCTATAGAAAGGAATGCACTTGAGTCAGTTCTAATGAGGTGGATGAAACTGGAGCCTATCATACAGAGAATGAGCTTTTTAAGAACTGCTCTGGGTAAGTCTGAAGCCGCAACGAGGGGGTGGCCCAGGGAGGCGTGGCCAAGGGCGATGCGAGCCGCTGTCTACCGTGTCTGCAGGGATCTCAGTACATAATCACTGGGGGTCTGGCTGGTGGAGGCAGAGAGACCAGCCTGAGATCCTTTCTCTACCAGCTCAGACTGAGCCTATGTCCTGCTTCCCCACCCCCACCCCAGCCAACCTGAAGGGGAGGGCTCTGGCTGCACTCCAGTAGGAAATCCATGTTCCATCGGAGGGACTACAATTCTGAGAATCCTCCACAGGTTTCCAGAGCTGCTGAGCCCCGTGGCAGGTGAGGATACCGTAACTCCCTGTTTCACTTAGTGCTTTGATTAAAACAATCAATTCCCATTAAATACCCATGAGTGGGCAGGTGTGGGGGCTCCAGCCAGCTCTGGTGCCTCCCTGGCATCATCTCACAGCAGCTGGTTTGGAGAGAAATATCTCTTTCCCCAGGTCCCTGAGACATAAGGGAGCGTAAGGGTCCTGGAGCCTGGGGAGGGAGAGGTCACGGGAGGAAGGGGTGGGGCTGGGGCCTTGCCAAAGCAGAGGGGTCGTGGAAGGAGAGGGAAGTGCAGAGAGTTCAGCGGATGCCCCCGTCTGAGCACACCCTCTGCTACTTCTCTGCATAGATGATAAGCTGAGCGGGAACAGGTGGGTGTGGGTCGTGGCCGTCTGAGCATCAGAGCCTTAAGGTGGCGGCATCTTCTGCTGACAGTTTGGCTGTACCACTCTCTGGGTGTGGCCTGATGCCCGGGCCGCGACCGTGCCAGCAGGGGAGCCATGGCTGTCCGCTCTCCTGGCTCTGGAGGGCTGGCAGCTCTGGGTTGGCCAGGCCTGCTGATGGGAAGAGAAAATGGTACAGGCAAGCAAGTGGGCATAAGACCCACAATCCCCATCACAAGGCTTTTCCATGTCTCCCAGTTGTCTTCCGGGGGACCCAGTGGTGAAAGAACCCGGCTGGCAATACGGGAGGTGCAAGAAACGTGGGTTCAATCCTTGGGTCAGGAAGATCCCCTGGAGAAGGAAATGGCAACCTGCTCCAGTATTCTTGTCTGGGGAACTCCCATGGACAGCGGAGCCTGGCGTGCTAGAGGGTCCATGGGGCCACAGAGAGTCAGACACGACTGAGCATGCACACAGGTACCAGCTGGACACTCCTCCCCTCATGACCCCAAGACGGAGCAGCACTTGCGTTGGCCAGTCTTTAAGAGGCCCCTGAATCTGTTGAGATGGTGAGTGGCCACAGAACACCACGATTCTCATTATCCATCCGCTTTGTGTTTACTTGGCATTTTCGCTCGCTCCCTGCCTCCCTTCTATCCATCTATTAACATTTATTGATAACCCATCACATCAGACAAGATGCTAGGCAGTGGGAGTAAGAGATGAATAAGCCGCAGTCCTGTCCTTGCGCTGTGCCCTCAGGATGTCCAGTGTTATGATGACTGCATTTCTCAACCCCAAATGAGGACACGGAGGTGACAAAGGTGAGGCTCCTTAGGGGAATAGACCATCCCTGAAAGCCTGCGAGACGCTATTCCTAAAATAGGACAAAAAACAGGGCGGTCAATAAACCCTGACCCACTGCACAGCTCTGCTCTGGTCTTTAAGAAGAACACCAGGAGCCCTGGTTGGCTGAACACTGCTGTGTTGCCAGGCTGTGTGGGACACGCATACAGCATCTAGGCAGTTTCCTCCACGGGCCTGTAGAGAACTTGCTGCACAGGTAAGACAGTGGAGAGCCCAGCGGATCGGTAGGGGTAGCCCAGTGGCTACCTTGCTGGCCTTGTGGCATAGCACATGATCTGGCCTGAGCCCCTGGAGCACCGGGTGTGGTTCTGATGTGCAGAATGGCAGACTCCAAACAGCGTTCGATTATGCCAGGCTCCAGCATTTGGAACTTAATAAAAGGAGCAGTTTGTGAGATGAGGCCCTGAAACAAGGCTGGACACCTGGCTGGAGGCCCGGACATTGTCCCAAAGCTGCCACTTAGTGAATTGGCAGCCTGGTTTGAGTTCAGATGGTGAAGGTGAAGTCGCTCAGTCGTGTCTGACTCTTTGCGACCCCGTGGACTGTAGCCTACCAGGCTCCTCCATCCATGGGATTCTCCAGGCAAGAATACTGGAATGGATAGCCATTTCCTTCTCCAGGGGATCTTCCCAACCCAGGGATCAAACCCAGGTCTCCCACATTGGAGGCAGATGCTTTAACCTCTGAGCCACCGCTCACTACTTCTGGTTTGAGTTACGTAACCTCAAATCTATTGCCCTGGGAGCAGGCTTTACAAGGAGCAAACGAGATGCCCGATGAGACAGCCAGTTGTGAATTGCAACTTAGATCATCACTGCTTCCTGCACAGCAGCAAAGACCCACGATCACAGATGGCGCACAGGGCAGGGGTGGTCCCACCGACCAGCCCCTCTCTTTGCCTTCTTGGTCCTGCCTTCTCTTCTCTGTTCCTCCCCATCCTCTTGCCTCTTCTCAGGCACCCCTGCTTTTCCACCTGCCCCTGACTGGTCCTCCAGGGGGGTAACTCTATCTAATCACCAACTCAAGGGGGCTGGAAAGTGGGGACCCCATCAAGCCACATCTCCAGCGATGCCTCCTCAGCCACTGCCAGGAGTCTGGTCAGGGTTAGCGTGCTGCCTTTAATGCTGTCACTCAGGGGCTCCGTGGCAGCTCCATCCCCAGGTGCAACGATTGGAAGGATGAAGTACCAGGGTCTCTGGGGCTCAGGCCACCCGGGTCTAGCAGTCCCGTCTCAGAGGGATGCCAGACAGAGGGGTCCTGTGGTGACTGCTGTAATGATGCAGTATCGGGGCTCAGGATGGGCCCTCCTCATGGGAAATGATGGATGAGATGCAAGATGCCAGGGGGGAGGCCCAGCCCACACTCAGCGGCTCAGAGCAGGCATGCGGGAACTCGGCTCACAGCCTGCACTGGGCGCTTCATTTCCCAGAGATAACCAGCGCGTTTTAATAACGTCTGCTTGGGTTAATGAAAGTTGTCGGTTTCACTTAATAAATACATCACCATTCTTGGCCATACATATCTGTCATGCCAGTCTGGAGCTGTGCATCCCTGCCTGGGGTGAGCAGGGACCCCGTGGGCTGGGGGGAAGGATGAAGGGGGCTGAGCTCAGGGCACGAGGGTGGAGAGCCCAGGGCCAGGAGGGCAGGGGGGCGAAGTCCCTCTTGGGAGTTGAGCAGAGCAATTCCTCTCATTGCACCTTTTCTCCAGAGTCGAAGCAGAGGCATACAGGCAGAGGACACTCAGGGACCCTCTGTTCATTCTTTGGCTCGTGAAAAGGCGGTGCTCAGCCCATCCCCTTTGGAAAGAAGCATAGGAGGTAATGTCTCCAAGTGAGCCGAGGCTCTGGACTCAGACAGACTCGGGAAGGCACCTCTGTCAGCCACTCACCATTTCTGCGACTCTGACCTAGTTATTTAATCTCTCTGAGCTGCCATAGTTGTATCTGGAATAGGAGACCACAGCATTTGCCTGTTAATACTCTTGTGAGCATTTCCTGACACAAGGCAAGCCAGGCTCTCTGCACAATGCGCAGGGTTAAAACATTAAAACCAGAGCCAGTCATACTAATCTAAAGATACTTTTTTAATGTAAGAAACAGCTTAGCCTAGTATTTATGAACGTGGTCTCTGGAGCCAGAATTCCTGGGTTCAGATTTCAGGTCGGTCACTTACCAGCTGTGACACTAGTCACTTCCCCTTACTGTGTCCCAGCTTCCTCACCTGTAAACCACAGGCAGTAATAATACCTGTTTCGAAGGGTTATTGTGGCTTCCCTGCTGGCTCAGGGGTAAAGAATCCGCCTGCCATTGCAGGAGATGCGGGTTCAACCGATGGGTTGGGAAGATCCCCTGGAGAAGGGAATGGCAACGCGTTCCAGTCTTCTTGCCTGGAGAGTTCCATGGACAGAGGAGCCTGGGAAGCTACAGTCCATGGGGTCGCGAAGAGTCGGACATGACTTGGGACTAAGCACTGTGGGGACTGAACAAGGCAGGCTGTGTTACTTCTTTAGAACAGGGCTGGGACACAGCACAGTAAGGACTCCAGAAATGCTGAGGGTTATTAGCGTCATCATTGTCAATTTCACGGGGCCACAGGCGGGAGGAGGGTCAGGCTCCCTGGGAACTGCCTCCCACATTTCAGGCTGACCACAGGGCCACATCCCAGGTGGGCCTACATGCTCTGGGATTGACACTAGGCTCAGACCCTCGTCTTTCCAGCATGGGCACCAAGAGAAGGCTGCTGGCAGAGCCCCAGTCCCCAAGACATGTGACTTGGCTCAAGGCAGTGGGCGGGGGGATCCCAGGGCCATGTTTCACATTCCAGGGACGCTCTCCTCAAACTCCACCAAGGCCTTCTGACTTGGCGGAGCCGAGCCGCCACGCGTCAACAGGCTTGCTCTCTTCCACACTGTTTTTTGCTCCTCTGACAGCTTAGACTGAGCAAAGAAGGGAGGGATTTGGGGACATCAGAGGGTCCTGGATGTGTGAGGATGGGCAGGAGCCAGTCGGTGATTTCTAGCTGAAATAAGCAGCTTCAGAACCTGCCTGGATTCCAGAGCTTTGTAATTTCACACTCGTGTTTACCTCATTAAACAGTTACTTGCTTCCAAGGAGGCTTCCCAGCAAGCAGGGGGCAAAGAACCAGCCACAAGGCTTGTCACAGGCTTAGGGGGGACCCGCCTTGCCAGGAAGCCAGCAGGAGGTAGGACTCTGGAGCCTGAGCCCCAGGGAGCGATGGGATCACAGGGCTGAGAAGGGTCCGCGGACTCCTTTCGCAGGAAAGGAAACCGAGGCCATCAACTCCCCTGATCACTTTTCGGTGTCAGACCATGTCAGTCTGTGATGGTCGGGGATGCGGTCTCATGGGCATGCGAAGCTCCAGGCTGGGAGAGGAAGGGCTAAAGGCGAGCTCAGCAAGGAGACAGGGGACCAGAACTTGCTGACCATAACTGTTGCCATCCACTGGAGGGAGCAGCCTCTCCACAGGTGGGGTGGTCCCTTGGGAGCAGGAACTCTGGCTCCCAATTGCCTAGAGAAGAGCAGCTCTCCAGGTTCAAGAACGATTACAGCCAGTATTAATTGTTCCCTGTTTATCAAGTGGGCATCTGGTGGCTTCCCCAGTTTTCAGACCTAAACCTCCAGCAGAAAGGTCAAAAGGAGGCTTTGCTATTGTAATCTATGTCCAGTGGTTCGTGCAATTAGCCATTGTACAGAGGGACAAACCGAGTCCTCCATTCCTTGCGTAAGGTCTGAATCCTTCCAAGATGGGCCGCCCCTCTCCTTCCTTCGGGCCTCTTCCTAGCCTGCAGGGTGTACAGGAGAACACTGGAGGTGCGGCTCCCAACAGGAGCCCTGAGGCCTCAGGACAGTCAGTGCNTGCTGAGCCCCGTGGCAGGTGAGGATACCGTAACTCCCTGTTTCACTTAGTGCTTTGATTAAAACAATCAATTCCCATTAAATACCCATGAGTGGGCAGGTGTGGGGGCTCCAGCCAGCTCTGGTGCCTCCCTGGCATCATCTCACAGCAGCTGGTTTGGAGAGAAATATCTCTTTCCCCAGGTCCCTGAGACATAAGGGAGCGTAAGGGTCCTGGAGCCTGGGGAGGGAGAGGTCACGGGAGGAAGTGGTGGGGCTGGGGCCTTGCCAAAGCAGAGGGGTCGTGGAAGGAGAGGGGAGTGCAGAGAGTTCAGCGGATGCCCCCGTCTGAGCACCCCCTCTGCTACTTCTCTGCATAGATGATAAGCTGAGCGGGAACAGGTGGGTGTGGGTCGTGGCCGTCTGAGCATCAGAGCCTTAAGGTGGCGGCATCTTCTGCTGACAGTTTGGCTGTACCACTCTCTGGGTGCGGCCTGATGCCTGGGCCGCGACCGTGCCAGCAGGGGAGCCATGGCTGTCCGCTCTCCTGGCTCTGGAGGGCTGGCAGCTCTGGGTTGGCCAGGCCTGCTGATGGGAAGAGAAAATGGTACAGGCCAGCAAGTGGGCATAAGACCCACAATCCCCATCACAAGGCTTTTCCATGTCTCCCAGTTGTCTTCCGGGGGACCCAGTGGTGAAAGAACTCGGCTGGCAATACGGGAGGTGCAAGAAACGTGGGTTCAATCCTTGGGTCAGGAAGATCCCCTGGAGAAGGAAATGGCAACCTGCTCCAGTATTCTTGTCTGGGGAACTCCCATGGACAGCGGAGCCTGGCGTGCTAGAGGGTCCATGGGGCCACAGAGAGTCAGACACGACTGAGCATGCACACACGTACCAGCTGGACACCCCTCCCCTCATGACCCCAAGACGGAGCAGCACTTGCGTTGGCCAGTCTTTAAGAGGCCCCTGAATCTGTTGAGATGGTGAGTGGCCACAGAACACCACGATTCTCATTATCCATCCGCTTTGTGTTTACTTGGCATTTTCGCTCGCTCCCTGCCTCCCTTCTATCCATCTATTAACATTTATTGATAACCCATCACATCAGACAAGATGCTAGGCAGTGGGAGTAAGAGATGAATAAGCCGCAGTCCTGTCCTTGCGCTGTGCCCTCGGGATGTCCAGTGTTATGATGACTGCATTTCTCAACCCCAAATGAGAACACGGAGGTGACAAAGGTGAGGCTGCTTAGAGGAACAGACCATCCCTGAAAGCCTGCGAGATGCTATTCCTAAAATAGGACAAAAAACAGGGCGGTCAATAAACCCTGACCCACTGCACAGCTCTGCTCTGGTCTTTAAGAAGAACACCAGGAGCCCTGGTTGCCTGAACACTGCTGTGTTGCCAGGCTGTGTGGGACACGCATACAGCATCTAGGCAGTTTCCTCCACGGGCCTGTAGAGAACTCGCTGCACAGGTAAGACAGTGGAGAGTCCAGCGGATCGGTAGGGGTAGCCCAGTGGCTACCTTGCTGGCCTTGTGGCATAGCACATGATCTGGCCTGAGCCCCTGGAGCACCGGGTGTGGTTCTGATGTTGTGCAGAATGGCAGACTCCAAACAGCGTTTGACTATGCCAGGCTCCAGCATTTGGAACTTAATAAAAGGAGCAGTTTGTGAGATGAGGCCCTGAAACAAGGCTGGACACCTGGCTGGAGGCCCGGACACTGTCCCAAAGCTGCCACTTAGTGAATTGGCAGCCTGGTTTGAGTTCAGATGGTGAAGGTGAAGTCGCTCAGTCGTGTCTGACTCTTTGGGACCCCGTGGACTGTAGCCTACCAGGCTCCTCCATCCATGGGATTCTCCAGGCAAGAATACTGGAATGGATAGCCATTTCCTTCTCCAGGGGATCTTCCCAACCCAGGGATCAAACCCAGGTCTCCCACATTGGAGGCAGATGCTTTAACCTCTGAGCCACCGCTCACTACTTCTGGTTTGAGTTACGTAACCTCAAATCTATTGCCCTGGGAGCAGGCCTTACAAGGAGCAAACGAGATGCCCGATGAGACAGCCAGTTGTGAATTGCAACTTAGATCATCACTGCTTCCTGCACAGCAGCAAACACCCATGATCACAGATGGTGCACAGGGCAGGGGTGGTCCCGCCGACCAGCCTCTCTCTTTGCCTTCTTGGTCCTGCCCCTCTTCTCTGTTCCTCCCCATCCTCTTGCCTCTTCTCAGGCACCCCTGCTTTTCCACCTGCCCCTGACTGGTCCTCCGGGGGGTAACTCTATCTAGTCACCAACTCAAGGGGGCTGGAAAGTGGGGACCCCATCAAGCCACATCTCCAGTGATGCCTCCTCAGCCACTGTCAGGAGTCTGGTCAGGGTTAGCGCGCTGCCTTTAATGCTGTCACTCAGGGGCTCCGTGGCAGCTCCATCCGCAGGTGCAGCGATTGGAAGGATGAAGTACCAGGGTCTCTGGGGCTCAGGCCACCCGGGTCTAGCAGTCCCATCTCAGAGGGATGCCAGACAGAGGGGTCCTGTGGTGACTGCTGTAATGATGCAGTATCGGGGCTCAGGATGGGCCCTCCTCATGGGAAATGATGGATGAGATGCAAGATGCCAGGGGGGAGGCCCAGCCCACACTCAGCGGCTCAGAGCAGGCATGCGGGAACTCGGCTCACAGCCTGCNGGAGCAAACGAGATGCCCGATGAGACAGCCAGTTGTGAATTGCAACTTAGATCATCACTGCTTCCTGCACAGCAGCAAAGACCCACGATCACAGATGGCGCACAGGGCAGGGGTGGTCCCACCGACCAGCCCCTCTCTTTGCCTTCTTGGTCCTGCCTTCTCTTCTCTGTTCCTCCCCATCCTCTTGCCTCTTCTCAGGCACCCCTGCTTTTCCACCTGCCCCTGACTGGTCCTCCAGGGGGGTAACTCTATCTAATCACCAACTCAAGGGGGCTGGAAAGTGGGGACCCCATCAAGCCACATCTCCAGCGATGCCTCCTCAGCCACTGCCAGGAGTCTGGTCAGGGTTAGCGTGCTGCCTTTAATGCTGTCACTCAGGGGCTCCGTGGCAGCTCCATCCCCAGGTGCAACGATTGGAAGGATGAAGTACCAGGGTCTCTGGGGCTCAGGCCACCCGGGTCTAGCAGTCCCGTCTCAGAGGGATGCCAGACAGAGGGGTCCTGTGGTGACTGCTGTAATGATGCAGTATCGGGGCTCAGGATGGGCCCTCCTCATGGGAAATGATGGATGAGATGCAAGATGCCAGGGGGGAGGCCCAGCCCACACTCAGCGGCTCAGAGCAGGCATGCGGGAACTCGGCTCACAGCCTGCACTGGGCGCTTCATTTCCCAGAGATAACCAGCGCGTTTTAATAACGTCTGCTTGGGTTAATGAAAGTTGTCGGTTTCACTTAATAAATACATCACCATTCTTGGCCATACATATCTGTCATGCCAGTCTGGAGCTGTGCATCCCTGCCTGGGGTGAGCAGGGACCCCGTGGGCTGGGGGGAAGGATGAAGGGGGCTGAGCTCAGGGCACGAGGGTGGAGAGCCCAGGGCCAGGAGGGCAGGGGGGCGAAGTCCCTCTTGGGAGTTGAGCAGAGCAATTCCTCTCATTGCACCTTTTCTCCAGAGTCGAAGCAGAGGCATACAGGCAGAGGACACTCAGGGACCCTCTGTTCATTCTTTGGCTCGTGAAAAGGCGGTGCTCAGCCCATCCCCTTTGGAAAGAAGCATAGGAGGTAATGTCTCCAAGTGAGCCGAGGCTCTGGACTCAGACAGACTCGGGAAGGCACCTCTGTCAGCCACTCACCATTTCTGCGACTCTGACCTAGTTATTTAATCTCTCTGAGCTGCCATAGTTGTATCTGGAATAGGAGACCACAGCATTTGCCTGTTAATACTCTTGTGAGCATTTCCTGACACAAGGCAAGCCAGGCTCTCTGCACAATGCGCAGGGTTAAAACATTAAAACCAGAGCCAGTCATACTAATCTAAAGATACTTTTTTAATGTAAGAAACAGCTTAGCCTAGTATTTATGAACATGGTCTCTGGAGCCAGAATTCCTGGGTTCAGATTTCAGGTCGGTCACTTACCAGCTGTGACACTAGTCACTTCCCCTTACTGTGTCCCAGCTTCCTCACCTGTAAACCACAGGCAGTAATAATACCTGTTTCGAAGGGTTATTGTGGCTTCCCTGCTGGCTCAGGGGTAAAGAATCCGCCTGCCATTGCAGGAGATGCGGGTTCGACCGATGGGTTGGGAAGATCCCCTGGAGAAGGGAATGGCAACGCGCTCCAGTCTTCTTGCCTGGAGAGTTCCATGGACAGAGGAGCCTGGGAAGCTACAGTCCATGGGGTCGCGAAGAGTCGGACATGACTTGGGACTAAGCACTGTGGGGACTGAACAAGGCAGGCTGTGTTACTTCTTTAGAACAGGGCTGGGACACAGCACAGTAAGGACTCCAGAAATGCTGAGGGTTATTAGCGTCATCATTGTCAATTTCACGGGGCCACAGGCGGGAGGAGGGTCAGGCTCCCTGGGAACTGCCTCCCACATTTCAGGCTGACCACAGGGCCACATCCCAGGTGGGCCTACATGCTCTGGGATTGACACTAGGCTCAGACCCTCGTCTTTCCAGCATGGGCACCAAGAGAAGGCTGCTGGCAGAGCCCCAGTCCCCAAGACATGTGACTTGGCTCAAGGCAGTGGGCGGGGGGATCCCAGGGCCATGTTTCACATTCCAGGGACGCTCTCCTCAAACTCCACCAAGGCCTTCTGACTTGGCGGAGCCGAGCCGCCACGCGTCAACAGGCTTGCTCTCTTCCACACTGTTTTTTGCTCCTCTGACAGCTTAGACTGAGCAAAGAAGGGAGGGATTTGGGGACATCAGAGGGTCCTGGATGTGTGAGGATGGGCAGGAGCCAGTCGGTGATTTCTAGCTGAAATAAGCAGCTTCAGAACCTGCCTGGATTCCAGAGCTTTGTAATTTCACACTCGTGTTTACCTCATTAAACAGTTACTTGCTTCCAAGGAGGCTTCCCAGCAATCAGGGGGCAAAGAACCAGCCACAAGGCTTGTCACAGGCTTAGGGGGGACCCGCCTTGCCAGGAAGCCAGCAGGAGGTAGGACTCTGGAGCCTGAGCCCCAGGGAGCAATGGGATCACAGGGCTGAGAAGGGTCCGCGGACTCCTTTCGCAGGAAAGGAAACCGAGGCCATCAACTCCCCTGATCACTTTTCGGTGTCAGACCATGTCAGTCTGTGATGGTCGGGGATGCGGTCTCATGGGCATGCGAAGCTCCAGGCTGGGAGAGGAAGGGCTAAAGGCGAGCTCAGCAAGGAGACAGGGGACCAGAACTTGCTGACCATAACTGTTGCCATCCACTGGAGGGAGCAGCCTCTCCACAGGTGGGGTGGTCCCTTGGGAGCAGGAACTCTGGCTCCCAATTGCCTAGAGAAGAGCAGCTCTCCAGGTTCAAGAACGATTACAGCCAGTATTAATTGTTCCCTGTTTATCAAGTGGGCATCTGGTGGCTTCCCCAGTTTTCAGACCTAAACCTCCAGCAGAAAGGTCAAAAGGAGGCTTTGCTATTGTAATCTATGTCCAGTGGTTCGTGCAATTAGCCATTCTACAGAGGGACAAACCGAGTCCTCCATTCCTTGCGTAAGGTCTGAATCCTTCCAAGATGGGCCGCCCCTCTCCTTCCTTCGGGCCTCTTCCTAGCCTGCAGGGTGTACAGGAGAACACTGGGGGTGCGGCTCCCAACAGGAGCCCTGAGGCCTCAGGACAGTCAGTGCAGGCCTGGGGACTGACACCCCATCACAGCAACCAGGGCAGGACAAGCTCTTTTGGCTCTCTCCTGACACATTCTGCCACCCGATGGGCTGGCCACGCCAGCCTGTTAGCAACCAGGAGGAAGGCTGGTAGGTGCAGGCTCGACCCACACCCTTGACCTCCTTAAGGGGTGAGCCAAGGGGATCTGAGCCTTCCGTTGGTCCAGGTCGGCTACCAGGATGAGGGTGAGTGGGCCAGGTGGGAGAGAAAGGTGATGCTTCTCAGATGCTACCTGAGGAGGAGCCTCCCTTCCATCTGGCAGGCTGAATAACAAAGGCGTGTGTGCACTCTAATTAGAACAGCCAAAACTTCCTGCTCCAGCTCCTCCTCTAGCCCCAGGCAACCAAGCTGAATTAAGCTGCCTAAGATCACATCCTTACATTCACTAACCTTGCTTTCCAACAGAGTTTAGCCCCTGGTGCCCTTCCTCAGTCTAGGGGAGCAGCTCATGTGGCCTCACTAGAGGGGTTCCCAGGCAGGTGTTTTTGGATGGTGCCTCCTCTTCCATCCCACAAACATTCCTTAATCACAAAGCTCCTCTGTCAGCTGGTAATGATCTGGACAGATCCAGCCACAAAGGACTTGCTCCTTCTCACCCTTCCTAAAGTGATGGTGGTCCCTGGGTAGGGGGCAGGAGACTCTACCACGAGAGGGAGGCTGGTCAGGAGGCAAAGTGCCAGGCACGCTTGTGAGCCGGTAACTTGCACACGTGATCTGCAAGTTTCCCCGGGGCCTCACTGCGTTGGTGCAGGAGTGTGCGTCTGGTGCCCAAATGGGCAATGGGGGTGCACAGTGAGGTGGCCAAGCCTGGGGCAGGAGGGGAGAGAGCCAGCCACGCAGCGACTGAGACAGGCGGAGGTCGCCCTGAGCCCCTGATAAAAAACAATCACTGTCGGGGTGGGTAGCAGAAACACTCGGCCAGAGTTGCAGCTATTTAACACTGAGCAAATAGTGTTGCAGGAGAACCAGAAAGAACTTCCACGGAGATAGAGAGGAGACTAAAGTTACTGGAACTCCAATCCCACATTTAATTGTCTTAAATTGACAGCGGTCCGTCCATCTTGGGCATGCGCCTCTCCTGCTGGAGCTGGAACCCAAGGAAGGGGGCTAGTGGGAGGGGGCAGCAATTGAGGACTGAGGTTGAGCTGCCACTCCTGTGCAACCCTGGGTGGCTTCCTCCAGGTTTCAGCTTAGCCTCTCCTTGGACTGCAAGGAGATCAAACCAGTCTACCCTAACGGAAATCAACCCTGAATATTCACTGGAAGGACTGATGCTGAAACTGAAGCTCTAATACTTTGGCCACCTCATTGGAAAAGTCCCTGATGCTGGGAAAGATTGAAGGCAGGAGGAGAAAGGGACGACACAGGATGAGATGGTTGGATGGCATCACCGACACGATGGACATGAGTTTGAACAAACTCCGGGAGATAGTGAAGTACAGGGAAGCATGGTGTGCTGCAGTCCGTGGGGTTGCAAAGAGTCGGACACGACTTAGTGACTGAACAACAAGATGGCTAACGTGTCTTCCCCAGGGCCGGTGGCTGGGTTAATTGCACATTGTTTATGTAGCATCTATTACTTATGATTCCTTTGGTCTATCCTAGAGGGACAGCATGGCTGGCTGATGCAAGTTCTTCCTGCCTTGGGAAAGGAAGGGCTCCTTGCTAGCCTACGTGAAGTGACTCTGAGGCCAAGGGTGGCTTGGAGAGAGAGGTGGGAGGATGTGCCTGAAACCAGAGTAAGGGGTCGGCTTCGCTTTCAGCCTGGCTCCTTTCTGGGGGAACCTCTGTTCTCTGGTGCTCACTGGTCTTACAGAGCAAATGTAAGCCTCCAGCCCTATAAGTCCATGGGGTTGGAGGAGCCAAGGAGAGTCTAGAGGGGCCTGGACTACAGACGGGGCAAAGAGGAACAGGGACTTGCTGGAGAAATCCTCTTCCCTGTGCTCACTTGCGGGGCTCTCGGTCTCCCTGCGAGCAGTTTCATCAGATCCATCTGAAGCTGACTTGGCGGCTCCTGGGTCCCTGCAGGCCTGGCAGGAGTTCTGCCTTCAGGGACTACCAGCTCCTCACAGAGCCTAAGATGCCCCTGACCTGACTCAGGCATGGAGTGAAGGTGCAGACTCTGGCCCATAGATCTACGAGCTTCAGGAGGAAGCCGACAGCCTCCAGAGCCTGTGATAGGGAGGATGAGAGACCAGGCCATCTGCCTCAGGTGCCAGAGGGCAGGGGCAGGGGGCGGACTGCTGTGTGCAGGCCTGGCTCCTCTTTCTAGCCCTGAGACCTTGGGAAAATGCCATCACCGAAGCCACAGTGTTCCATCTGAGAAGTGGCCATAATAATAGAAGCTTCCTCATGTGGAGGTCCCTGGGGGAAAGTTAAATGAGATCACACCATAGCATCTTACAGAAAAACCCAAATAAACTTTTTGGCCCACCCACTACTACTGTTACTGTTACTACCATCTTCTCACCACTTTCCTTCTATAGCCAACGTACGTTTTGAGCTTCTAACACCTCTGAAGGATAACGTCTTCCGTAGCTTTAGGCTCCTCTATTTAAGGTTCAAATCTGTTTAGATTCTCGATTCAATTTACTCCACAGTCTCTGTTCACCTCTGGTGAGCACACACACCTGGAAGCTAGACTCCCTTCCAGCCTGTGCTTCTTCAAACTGGACTTTGTGAATGACCGAGCATCTTCGTGTTTCCCACTCATCCACTTCAGTTTTCACTTTCTTATTTGCAGCCCTTGCTCGTACCTTTCTTGAAGGTGTGGCAGGTGGGATGATGGGCCAGAACCCAGAAGCTGTAACAGTATTTGCATAGATTTGCCTTCCTGGTTCACTCCCATCAGTGTCCTCTAACTTGCTTGCATGTGGGGTACATTGTCCCTGGACCCTTTTCCTAGAGGACAAGACCACAATAGTCTCCCAGTTGCCTACTGATGCTGCCTCTTTCCATCCATTCTCCCCAGATCAATTAGTCTGAATGCTTCAGGAACAGATCACATCTCAGCTGAAGGCTCAGTTCAGCTCAGTTCAGTTGCTCAGTCACATCTGACTCTTTGTGACCCCATGGACTGCAGCATGCCNGGGGTGCACAGTGAGGTGGCCAAGCCTGGGGCAGGAGGGGAGAGAGCCAGCCACGCAGCGACTGAGACAGGCGGAGGTCGCCCTGAGCCCCTGATAAAAAACAATCACTGTCGGGGTGGGTAGCAGAAACACTCGGCCAGAGTTGCAGCTATTTAACACTGAGCAAATAGTGTTGCAGGAGAACCAGAAAGAACTTCCACGGAGATAGAGAGGAGACTAAAGTTACTGGAACTCCAATCCCACATTTAATTGTCTTAAATTGACAGCGGTCCGTCCATCTTGGGCATGCGCCTCTCCTGCTGGAGCTGGAACCCAAGGAAGGGGGCTAGTGGGAGGGGGCAGCAATTGAGGACTGAGGTTGAGCTGCCACTCCTGTGCAACCCTGGGTGGCTTCCTCCAGGTTTCAGCTTAGCCTCTCCTTGGACTGCAAGGAGATCAAACCAGTCTACCCTAACGGAAATCAACCCTGAATATTCACTGGAAGGACTGATGCTGAAACTGAAGCTCTAATACTTTGGCCACCTCATTGGAAAAGTCCCTGATGCTGGGAAAGATTGAAGGCAGGAGGAGAAAGGGACGACACAGGATGAGATGGTTGGATGGCATCACCGACACGATGGACATGAGTTTGAACAAACTCCGGGAGATAGTGAAGTACAGGGAAGCATGGTGTGCTGCAGTCCGTGGGGTTGCAAAGAGTCGGACACGACTTAGTGACTGAACAACAAGATGGCTAACGTGTCTTCCCCAGGGCCGGTGGCTGGGTTAATTGCACATTGTTTNCAGCTCAGTTCAGTTGCTCAGTCACATCTGACTCTTTGTGACCCCATGGACTGCAGCATGCCAGGCCTCCCTGTCCATTACCAACTCCTTGAGTTTACCCAAACTCATGGCCATTGAGTCAGTGGTGCCATCCAGTCATCTCATCTTCTGTTGTCCCCTTCTCCTCCTGCCTTCAAATTTTCCCAGCATCAGGATCTTTTCTAATGAATCAGTTCTTTGCATCAGATGGCCAAAATATTGGAGTTACAGCTTCAGCATCAGTCCTTCCAATTAACATTCAGGACTGATTTCCTTTACAATGGACTGGTTGGGTCTCCTTGCAGTCCAAGGGACTCTCAAGAGTCTCCAACACCACAGTTCAAAAGCATCAATTCATTGGCGCTCAGCTTTCTTTATAATCCAACTTTCACATCCATACATGACTACTGGAAAAACCACAGCTTTGACTAGTCAGACCTTTGTTGGCAAAGTAATGTCTCTGCTTTTTAATATGCTGTCTAGGTTGGTCATAACTTTTCTTCCAAGGAGCAAGCGTCTTCTAATTTCATAGCTGCTATTACCATCTGCAGTGATTTTGGAGCCTCCAAAAATAAAGTCTGTCACTGTTTCCCCATCTGTTTCCCATGAAGTGATGGGACTAGATGCCATGATCTTTGTTTTCTGAATGTTGAGTTTTAAGCCAGCTTTTCACTCTCCTCTTTCACTTTTATCAAGAGGGCTCTTTAGTTCCTCTTCACTTTCTGCCATAAGGATGCTGTCATCTGCATATCTGAGGTTATTGATATTTCTCCTGGCAATCTTGATTCCAGCTTGTGCTTCCTCCAGCCCAGCGTTTCTCATGATGTACTCTGCATAAAAGTTAAATAAGCAGGGTGACAATATGCAGCATTGATGCCCTCCTTTTCCTATTTGGAACCAGTCTGTTGTTCCATGTCCAGTTCCAACTGTCGCTTCCTGACCTGCATACAGATTTCTCAGGAGACAAGTCCAGTGGTCTGGTATTCCCATCTCTTGAAGAATTTTCCACAGTTTGGTGTGGTTGACATAGTCAAAAGGTTTGACATAGTCAATAAAGCAGAAGTAGATGTTTTCCTGGAACTCTCTTGCTTTTTCAATGATCCAGTGGATGTTGGCAATTTGATCTCTGGTTCCTCTGCCTTTTAGAAATCCAGCTTGAGGGGCTTCCCTGGTGGTCTGGTGGTTAGGACTCTGGGCTTGCAATGCAGGGGGCCCAGGTTCAATCCCCGATCAGGGAAGTAAGATCCCACATGCCGCACAGCGTGGCCAATAAATAAATTAAAAAAAAAAAATTAAAAAAAAAAAAAAAGAAATCCAGCTTGAACATTTGGAAGTTCAGAGTTCATGTACTGTTGAAGCCTGGCTTAGAGAATTTTGAGCATTATTTTGCTAGCATGTGAGATGAGTGCAATTGTGCGGTAGTTTGAGCATTCTTTGGCATTGCCTTTCTTTGAGATTGGAATGAAAACTGACCTTTTCCAGTCCTGTGGCCACTGCTGAGTTTTCCAAATTTGCTGGCATATTGAGTGCAGCATTTTCACAGCATCATGCTTCAGGATTTGAAATAGCTCAACTGGAATTCCATCACCTCTACTAGCTTTGTTTGTAGTGATGCTTTCTAAGGCCCATTTGACTTCACATCCCAGGATGTCTGGCTCTAGGTGAGTGATGATATAATTGTGATTATCTGGGTCATGAAGATTTGTTTTTGTACAGTTCTTCTGTGTATTCTTGCCATCCCTTCTTAATATATTCTGCTTCTGTTAGGTCTATACCATTTCTATCCTTAATTGTGCCCACCTTTTCATGAAATGTTTCTTTGGTATCTCTGATTTTCTTGAAGAGATCTCTAGTCTTTCCCATTCTATTGTTTTCCTCTATTTCTTTGCATTGATTGCTGAGGAAGGCTTTCTTATCTCTCCTTGCTATTATTTGGAACTCTTGATTCAAATGGGTATATCTTTCCTTTTCTCCTTTGCTAAAGACCCCGATCCTTAATCTGGTCTACAAGCCACTGCTGTCTCTGTGGACTCAGACACGCTCCTCTGCCCTTCTACGGTGCCGTTGACCATTTGGCTCTCCTTTAGTTCCTAAAATGTGCTGGGCTCCTACCCACTTAGAGCCACCTCCTCAAGGAGGTCCCATGTCCCCTGCCCTTGCCTGCTCTGTTACACACTCATGTCACCTGTGCTTCTTCACATCTCATGCCACTACTGTAATTACACAATTCGTTGTGTGTTTGATGGGCTGTCATCTTCCTACTCGAATGTCAGTCCAAGAGACCATGAGTATGCGTATTATTTCACTATGGGGTTGGGGGTCCCAGGCTCCGAGTGTCCTGGCATATAATGAGCCTCTGTCAATGCTGGGGTGCATAAGAATGCATGATCTCAATTTGGGTTTTGTGTGTGTGTGTGTGTGTGTGTGTGCGCTCAGTCGTGTTCCACTCTTTGCGACCCCGTGGACTGTAGTCCCTCAGGTCCCTCTGTCCATGGAATTTTCCAGGCAAGAATACTGGAGCAGGTTGCCATTTCCAGGGGATCTTCCTGACCCAAGGATCAAATCTGAATCTCTTATGCTCCAACAATTGGCAAGGGAATTCTTCACCACTGTGTCACCTGGGAAACCCCAGTTTAGGTTGCTTTCCCCTAATTCCTATTTGCTCTCTCTATGCTCACCTATGACCTTGCTCTGCTACTGTTTGGTGAACTTAGGGATAGTTTGGGGTTTTTTTTTGGACACTCAAAAAATGAGGCTATAATTCACCTAACATAAAATTCACCATTTTAAAATTGCACAGTGCTGCGGCTTTTAAGTATAGTTCCAACATCTTGCAACCGTTTTCATTAGCTAAGTTGGAGCATTTTCATCACCCTAAAAATAAACCTTGTACCCATTAGCAGTCACTTCCAATCCCCAACCCAGCCTGGCCAGCAATCACTAATCTGTTTTCTGTCTTTAAGAATCTGATCATTGTTGGAGAATTCCCTGATGGTCTAGTGATAAGGAAGTGACACTTTCACTGCTGGGGCCTGGAGATCAATCCCTGGTTGGGGAGCTGAGATCCTGCAAGCCATGCCTCGAGGCCAAAAACAGAAAAGGAATCTGACCATTCTGGATATTTCATACAAATGGAGTCATATAGTATGTAGCCTTTTGTGATGCCTTCACTTAGCATAACGGTTTCAAGATTCATCCATGTGGTAGCCTGTAACAATACTTCATTCTTCTTTATGGCTGTATAATACTCCATTCATAGCTATATCATATTTTATCTATTCAGCATAAGATGGACATTGAGTTTCTATCTTCCACCTACTATGAATAAAGCTGCTGTGAACATTTGTGTGTGAGCATAGGCTCTCCGTTCTACCCACTTAGGGGTGGAATTGTTGGGTCATAGAGTAACTTCACATTTAACTTTTTGTAGAACCACCAGACTACTTTCTGGGGACAGNCGTGAACATTTTTGTGTGAGCATAGGCTCTCCGTTCTACCCACTTAGGGGTGGAATTGTTGGGTCATAGAGTAACTTCACATTTAACTTTTTGTAGAACCACCAGACTACTTTCTGGGGACAGTTTTTAGTTTATTTTTCAAATGAAGGAGGTAGAGCAATTGAATGGTTCTTGATTTTTATTTCTATTTATTTTTGATGAATAGCTTTTCTAGAAGTATATTAAAAAACATGGAATCTCTTTCCAGATAAGTGTGTATATATATATGAATACACATAATTTCAGGGGTTCAAAAGCCATCAGAAACTGGCTCTGGATCCCAGTGCTCTGTGATTACAGACTCATATGGGGCAGAGTTTTAAGGTTAGATTATTTTCTCAGACACAGAACTCCATCTGCACTTCTGGCTTTTCCTCATGGATACAGGGAGTGGGTAATTTGACTAATGAGTTCTGATCCATGTTCTGATTTCCATCTGGGATATGAACATGCGGCAGCCAATCAGCTGCCTTAATTTTTTCCACCCACTCTGTAATCATCTGACTGATGTGCAATTATCCCCGTGTGCTTTGACACACGCTTTCCCCTTCTCATGTTTGCAATCTGACGCCAGACAACCTTCATTTTTTTCCCATTTATTGTGTGTGTGTTGGCTACTGGTTGATATAATTATTTTTGTAATCATCTTCTATTAGGTGGAAGAATATTGCAGTAGAGAAAGAAGGAAAAAAGGAAATAAACGCCTTCCTGACAAGTTCTAATATTTTATGTTCACAAATAATCTCCCAATACCAGAGCAATAATATTATTTTCTCAATGAGCATTTATTAAAATGTAAAGTAGCTCCCTCACATCAGGAACTAAAACCCTTGCTCTACCTTGGCCAGAAAATATCACTTATTTATTTCAGATTACATTTCTGGAATTTTAATACTGTTTCTTTTTCGCCCTCCCTTACATAGACTTTATCTAGCAGAGAACTGAACCTGAAGGGTTGATTTCTAAAGAGGCTTTGCTGAATGCTCAGGACCTTAATTTGGTTTTAAGAATTGCTTTTGGCTTTTGATTTACGGTGAGGTTCTTTCCTGTGTAATTCTTTTGGCTGAAAACTGAATAGAGCTCTCCCTTTGTGGATGGCATTTTGACACCACATTTTAAGACTGGAGTACAGAGGTGAGGGAGGAGTAGAAAGACTTAGAAAAGAGAGAAGGATTAACATGGTGGGTTTAGGGCTTGGAAGAGTAAAATCCATTGTCTATTTCCCTATAGCATCTCAAGGCACACATCTTGGGTTCTAGTCTGAAGTCAGGATGTTAATCTCCAGGTAGTTTGGTGAAAAGATACTAGACGGAGAGGCAGAAGCCAGGGCTTCTAATGCTGCTTTCTCCTCTAACTAGCTTTGTAACCTTGAACTGATCACTTCTACTCTTTAGATAGTTGTCTCAAGCGCACAAGGAAATGGTGAGCTAGACTGGCGGGTTTTTAATCCTGGTTGTGTATTAGAATGCCCTAGGAAGCTCTGGAAATTATTCTGATGGCCAGGCCCTTAGAGCAATTGAATAAGAATTTCTTGGAACTGTCTGGCAGTTCAGCGGTTAAGACTGCACTTCCCTTGTAGCAGGCTTGAATTCTATCCCTGCTTGGGGAACTAGATCCCACATGCTGCATGGCACAGCCAGAACTGAAAAAAAAGAAAACCAACGAATTTCTTGTAGGTGAATGGCACTGGCCATTGGCGTCTGTATAAAACATTCCCTAGGAACTTCTATCATAAAACCCAGGCAGATAACCCTGGTCCAGATGAATGCAAATGTTCCTTCAAATTTTTGGTTGCCTGATGCTATAAGCTAGGCAGTGATGTCTTACCAGCCAAAGTTGCTGAAACAGAAAAGAAACCCACAGTCACTGGACAGTGCCTCTGAGCTGGGGTTTGACATATTTCAGCTGCGGGGTCCCACATGGAATTGAATCTCTCTTGGTATCAGGTCTGGATCAGGCAAATAAATCTTCCTGTCTTTGTGGGCCCGTTGTGCTGAAAAGATGATTGAGCTGGGGCTGGTAAAATACCTTTTGCTTTTTGGAGAAAGGCAAGTGGAAAGATAAGCCAGGTTTATTATTTTTAGAGGGGCACTGGGACTGTTTAACCTAGAAAAGAGGTGGGGGGGGACTTGAGGGGACATGATTTGTGGTCTTCAAGAGGCTGAAGGGCTGTCATGTGGAAAAAGGATTGGCGTGATTTTCAGTTGCTCCGGGGGGATAAACTTGGGCCAGTGCGTAGAGAGTCTGGGGAACCGATTTTGTTGCATTATAAGGAAGAATTGTTGTAATATAGAGCTATGCTCCCATATTCCCTGTCACCTGCTTTTATGATCATCTTCTCCACCTTGAGACCATATCTTTTCCACCTCTGTATTTCTAGTACTTAATCCAGTTCCTGACATGGTCTGCAGATAACCATTTCTATGATGCCGATAACCATTTCTATGTTGGTGAATGACTGTCATTAATGTCCACTAGGCTAGGCACAGCACTTTTCTTGCTTATTTCCTTTAACTATTCCAGTGCGTTGAGAGGTAGGTCTATTTATTACCCTAGTCTACAGTTAAGGAAGGGCTTTCCCAGGTGGCTCAGTGGTAAAGAATCCGCCTGCTAATGCAGGAGCCACAGGAGAGACGCTGGTTTGATTCCTGGGTTGGGAAGACCCCCGGAGGAGGAAATGTCAACCCACTTCAGTATTCTTGCCTGAAAGGTCCCATAGACAGAGGAGTCTGGCGGGCTACAGTCCGCACGGTTGCAAAGAGTCGGACACGACTGAGTGACTGAGCACACACACATGTACGGTGAAGGAGACCAGGTAGTCAAGTAACGTGCAGAGTCACAGCCAGCAAGTAGCCGAGACTGGCTGGGGACTTAAGCCTGTCTGCCTCGTAATCTGTGCTTTGGGACTGCCCTGGGGGTCCAGTGATTAAGAATCTGCTCTGTAACTCAGGGGATGTGGGTTCAGTCCCTGGTCAGGGAACTAAGGTCCCACATTCTGGGGAGTGATTAAGCCTGGGTAGCCACAACTAGAGGGTCTGTGTGCCTGAATGTGGAAGAACCCACGTGACGGAACAATGATCCCTCGTGCGGCAACTAAGACACAAACAAATAAATAAATACTTAAAAAACAACACAACACTGTGGCAATTAAAAAACAAACAAACAAACCAAAACTGTGCTCCTAACTGTTGTGCTCTCTGCCTGCCAGCACCCTGGGTGGGCTCTTTGGGGTTACCGAGAGCGTCCCAGCCCCAGAGGTGCTCAGACTGAAGACACACACCTATTTAGGCTAACTATGCCATGGCAGTGAATACGGATGGAGTTAGGCTGGTCCCAGATGAGAGCAGAGTCAGAAGCAGGGCTGGTTTTTAAAGTCCTGGGCCACCTGGTTACTGCTCCCATCAGTCTCCTATCCCTGCTCCACGAGCAAGCAAGGTGTGGGTCTGGCCCACAGAGGGAGCCTCAGCACCTCTGCCGCATAGGCTCAGAGTGGAAAGCTCTCCCGGCAGCGGTGGTCGTCTCCAGGTAATGGGTGTCGTGACTTTCTCTGCCATCCGTCTGCTTTTCTCATTAAGGTCCATGGTCGCATGTCCGGGAGCACACTCCTGTGTATGCCCCTGGCGACAGGACAGAATGGAGAGAGGAGTCCTGGGTCTTGGGAGGGAGATGCAAGGCTGCTCTGGCCGTGAAACAACACGTTACTTCTCTGTTCATGTCACACAGACACAGTGATTGCATTACTGCGTGGCTCAGGGAATAAGGCGGAGGGGTGGAAGCAGCTGATGAAGGAAGGAGTGCTCCCAGGAAGTCTTCCATCAAAGTGATGACGTAGCCAAAGGCACAGAAATAATATTCCTGAGATGGCGCTGCCAATTAGCAGAAGGCTCCAAGGAGCACTGGGAAATGGATGCTTGGGGACTGGATGGGAGAGGGCCAGCATGGGGCAAGTAGAGGCAGGCAAAGGGAAGAGGGGAGGATAAGCCGGTGGGATGGGCGATTCCTTTAACACAGGGCGCATTGTTCTAAAGGTCGTGGTATTCATCATAAATATGGTCAAACTTCACGTGGAAGCGAGAGGAATTTAGCTGGCTGCAGTGTCCACTTCCCTGTTAGATTTCTTAGGTATAAAGGTGTCCCCTCTTCCTCTGGAGGGGTTGGGGGTGGCAGTGACTAGATGGTAAGCATAAGGATGGGAGCAAATACTGGAGAATTGGGCACTGAAAATCCAACCTCCTATATGTTGCTGATTCCCTTTTACAGATGAGAAAACTGAGACTCAAAGGGGTTTGAAGATTAAATTAGAAACTAGAGTGCTGCTGCTGCTGCTGCTGCTAAGTCACTTCAGTCGTGTTCGACTCTGTGCGACCCCATAGACGGCAGCCCACCAAGTTCCCCTGTCCCTGAGATTCTCCAGGCAAGAACATTGGAGTGGGTAGCCATTTCTTTCTCCAATGCATGAAAGTGAAAGGTGAAAGTGAAGTCGCTCAGTCACGTCTGACTCTTTGAGACCCCATGGACTGCAGCCTAGCAGGCTCCTCTGTCCATGGGATTTTCCAGGAAAGAGTACTGGAGTGGGTTGGCATTGCCTTTTCCAAAATATGACTTAACCCTCTGTTTTCTTTCATTACATTACCTTCTCTTGCAGATGCCATACCTTAGGGCAGTCTGAACTAAAGTTGGGAACTTAGGAGGATATCCTAGGAGGGGGTTTTCCTGGGCAAATAACCCTGATTTACCAAGTGATTGCTGGGAGGGGTTTCTTCTGGCCAGACCAGGTTGAGGCCACAGTCTCAGCCCATGGGAGGGGTGAATCTGGATCCCTCATGGGTTGGAAGGGTGCTCTCATAATCAGACAGACGTGGATTTGGTCAGTGAGCGGTTAGATGGCAGTCAGGGAGAAACTCAGCTCTGTCTTCCATTTAACCCCGTGGGAAGGAGTGAAAAAGGAGCGGAACCCCCAGATCCACTGCAGAGAAATTCAGAACTATATCGACGGCATGGATAAACTGTTATTTGGGTCAGAAATACAAGACCGCATATTCCTTTTGATGTCTTTCCTCCAGAATTTATACTTATTTACTTTCAAAAAGAGTTTGAAGAGGCATATTATTTTCCCAGGACATGAAGATGCCCCCCAAAACTTCTAGCTTGAATATTGCCAACAAGTCAGCCATCTTGCAAATCTTGGTGGGCCGTAGAGCAAGTTCTGATGAATGAATAGAGAGGCTGTTGTAGTGTCCTTACAAGGCATCGTGTTTGGTACATCATACTTGTTATCTTCTTAAATCCTCCCCATGACCCAGCAAGATATGTAGTTTTATTCCCCTTTTTCAGATAAGGAGTACACTGAAGTCCAGGGAGGTTAACTGACTTGCCCAGAGTGCCCCATGTTTAACTAGCAAAACTATTGATAAGAATGAAGCCCAGGCCCGTCTGATTTAAAAGTGCATGCTCTTTTCCCTCTGTGACATCAGGCTATGAAATATGCAAATCTCAGAACTGAAAATTAGAGTTGAATTCATTTACCTATTCAACGCTAGGAGCATCCTTGATAAGGGCTGTGACTTGACTCCCCCACCTCTGTGGAAAGAAAACTCATGAATGACTTCATGAGGAATTTCTGTCGGATTCCTCATTCGCCCACCCAAGGTATAAATGCCTACTTTGTTTCAGACACTGTTTCAGAAGCAGTAGGTCAGACAAGGCCCTGGTTCTCATGGGTCTTGCATTCTAGTGGGGGAAACAAGTATTAGAAAAGAAAAAGTAAATAAAAGAGTTTCTGGTGGTGATAAATGCATTGGAGACCATGAAACCGTGGCAGAGGGTGCGTGGGTGTGGAGACTGTTTGAGATTGAACCTTTAGGGAAGAGCTTGCTCAAGACGTGAGAACTGAACGGAGAGTTAAAAGACAAGAAGGAGCCATCTCCCCAAGATCCAGGGAAGAGCATCTGAAGCAGAGGAAATGAGACATGGCAAGGCTTTGAGGTGAGACTGAGTTTGTCACTTGAAACAAGGCCAACAGCCTGGAGAAGAATCAACTTGGAGGAAAATGGGGAGAAGAGCCCAGAGAGGAAGGTGGGAGCCAGATGGTGTAGGACCCACCTGCCATAGTGAGGACTCTGGATTTTATTCCAAGGGTGGTGGGAAGCCATCAGACGGGCTGGAATGGGAAAGTGATGTAATCTGATTCATATTTTAAAAAGATGCTATGTGGAGACTAGATTGCAAGGAGGAACTTCTAGTTGTCGGGGAGATTATTACCTTTCCTACTGATCAAACTTGGTTCTTCTAGTAAAATGATTCTGCATCAAAAATCAACAGAAAACACTAAACAAGGCTGCTTTCTTTTTTGAATTTTTCTTATTAAGTTCAGTTCAGTCGCTCAGTTGTGTCCGACTCTTTGCGACCCCGTGAATCAGCACACCAGGCCTTCCTGTCCATCACCAACTCCCGGAGTTCACTCAGACTCATGTCCATCGAGTCCGTGATACCATCCAGCCATCTCATCCTCTGTCCTCCCCTTCTCCTCCTGCCCCCCTCCCAGCATCAAAGTCTTTTCCAATGAGTCACCTCTTCACATGAGGTGGTCAAAGTACTGGAGTTTCAGCTTTAGCATCATTCCCTCCAAAGAAATCCCAGGGTTGATCTCCTTCAGAATGGACTGGTTGGATCTCCTTGCAGTCCAAGGGACTCTCCAGAATCTTCTCCAACACCACAGTTCAAAAGCATCAATTCTTCAGTGCTCAGCTTTCTTCACAGTCCAACTCTCACATCCATACATGACTACTGGAAAAACCATAGCCTTGACTAGATGGACCTTTGTTGGCAAAGTAATATCTCTGCTTTTGAATATGCTATCTAGGTTGGTCATAACTTTCCTTCCAAGGAGTAAGCATCTTTTAATTTCATGGCTGCAGTCACCATCTGCAGTGATTTTGGAGCTCCCCAAAATAAAGTCTGACACTGTTTCCACTGTTTCCCCATCTATTTCCCATGAAGTGATGGGACCAGATGCCATGATCTTCATTTTCTGAATGTTGAGCTTGAAGCCAACTTTTTCACTCTCCTCTTTCACTTTCATCAAGAG